>VZTO01024140.1:0-87824 GCA_013400615.1 Syrrhaptes paradoxus
CACTGGCTGAGAAAAAGAGGCAGAAAGTGCTTTTATTTCACCAAATTTTAAAGTACGTTCAGCAGAACACTGATGGAAAGACCAGAGGGATGGTCCAGGAGATGAAGGTCACAGAGACAACTCGCCTCACGGGTACCTCCGTGCTGATGGCTGGTGCTTGGTGCTCAGAGTTTGTACGTCCCTGCAGCAGTAAGCAGCAACACACCAAGCTCTGACCTTCTCCAAATCTCTCCTGTCCCTTCAGCAACCAAATTTTTTCTCAGATTACGACTGGAGGCACTGATGAGAAGATCCTGCAAACATGCACACAAGTAGTGTGTGTAGCCCAGCACCAGTTCTGTTTGCTCTCCCTGTTAATCTGCATTTTTTCCCTTTCTAAGGATGGAGCAAAGCAGCCTGGCAAATAGCTTTTCATCATTAATTTAGGAGCTTTATGATGTATTTTTCAGGTATTTAGAATTTTTTAAAGGCAAGTGTTTAAAATTCAGGCTCAGCTGAATGCCTAATTTGTGTAAAGAATCACCACAGAATTACCACAGTTCAATCCTTACCCACCCTTGCCCACAAAACTGGCAAAACATCCCCTCCAAAGCACGTAACGTGACATTGATTGACGTGCTTTACCTCTCGGTGTTTTCCTGAACTGCTGAGATCTGTTGCACTCTGCTGACGGTTCAGACACAAACCATCACCTTGCCTGAAACTGGGCAATCAGCTTTTCCTCGGTGGGCAGCTCTTCCCCCACAGCCCCTGTTCCCACACGGACCCAGTAAAACCAGAACGCTGTCTCCAGCTCAGCGGGGGGGTCCAGACAGCTGTCCCCAGGCGTGGAGTGGGATAGACAGGTACCTGCAAGGATGGGTGGCCTCGGGGAGTTGGAGGGAGCCTGTGGGAATAACACCTGCAGCTGCATCAGCAGAAGAGGAATAAATGATGGGCATCATTTCTGCCAGCCCTGCTAGGTGATGGGACTGCTAGAAACGGTTAAAATAATTTTTACACACTCTTTTTCTTCCCCACATTCCCTCCACCCTTGATTTTTGTCTTTCCTAGAGCATCCTCCTGCAAACACACTCCCTCTGCAAACACTCCTTCTGCAGAGCTCACGGATGGGAGCAGGGCTCCCTGAAGCAGAAGAAGAGAAATCAAAGGACTTGGGGAGAGAAGGGAAAATAAATAAATAAAAGGGCTTGTTTATCTTTTTATTAATAGCAGAGTAGTGTTCCCAAGGGGATAGGCCAACTGTGGCTCTAATCCAGCCATGCAAAGCTGCGTCCCTGACTGCTTGTTTTGTGTTTCTTTTTTTTTTTCTCTTCTCTTTTCCAGGGTTAATTACAGGGAAAGAAAAGTGAGACATTTCATTCTCGCTTTCTCAGATCTCCCCCTCCCTTCCCCAGTGAACCCCACACAACCGGAGTGTTTGCCCTCAGACCACAGAGCCAACGCTGAGCTGTCCTGGTCACTGCCGCATCCATCCATCCCTCGGTGACACTCCCGGGCTGTACGTGATGGAGGACAAGGACCAAATCTTCCCAACTGCGCAGCACAGCGAGCGCTTAATGACGACGGGGGGTGGCTTTAATTTGTGTTTGTGTGAAGGAACGTTCAGCTGGGTCAATGACACTGCTCTGCTGCTGTCACCCAGGGAAAAGGAACATAGCCTACCCATCGCTCGGCAGCGAGCTGGCCTCCTGACATGTCTTGAAAGGGAAGCGGGAGGAGGTAGCTGTGATGGGCTGATAGGCTTTGAAATGCATCCCGGGGAAGGGAACATCAGAGCTACTGATATTCGTGTGAAAAGTGGCCCTAGTCTCCTCTATCTGCGACAGCGGTGCAGTTTAATGACACTGTCCTGCTGCAGTGATGTCCACCAAGGAGCTGGCCGCTGTCCCCAAAGCCCTGCCGCAGCAGGACCCTCCACGCTGGAGTTTCTGAAGCGTATTTTGTGCTTGGGCTCTGGCCTGGAAACTGGAGGCTTTTATTTCAGGATATCTGAGGGAGGATTTTCAAAGGCATATCTCATCAAAAGCCAAAGGGAATGAAGAACCTGACCTCCTTGCGTGCAGCTCAGCTTCTCTCCCCAAGCTGCTCTGGCTTCCCTTTCGGGCCAGCAAAGCCTTTTCCATCCTGCTTGGTAACGAATCCAGTTTGTAGTCAACGGGGGTTTTCTTGAAAGAAGGGTTCCCAGTGGTCACCTGTGATGTCCAAGTCCACTTTTGACCAGGGAATAGGAACTACAACAAAAGTGATGTGGCAGAGACAAGGTCAGCCTTGAGATGTGTCACAGCAGTTGTATTAATTCCATGAAATAGCAGCAGTTTTGCCAGGGTCTCAGCCTCCTCCAACCCACCTTTCCTCAGGTGACCGGTCTTATCACGAAGCCCTGTGGCTTCCCGAGCAGGTTATCAGCATCCGACCTTCTGCACAAGAGCAGATGGCAAGCGGTTTTGAATCAGCTTCCCCCAAAATGCGGTGGGAAGCAGCATTTCCCCAAAGTCATGGTGAAGGGAGAGGAAAAGGCTGGTCTGAAGTGTTTCTTAAAGCTTCTGATTGGGGGAAAGAGAAAATCAAGAAAAGATAAGTGCTCAGGGGGGGAAAGAGGAAGGGAAAACTGCATCTCAGTGCCTGGGACACGGTACGTCTCTGAAACTGCTGAGAGGGATGTCGTCGTCTCTGCGAATCAGGATGAGCTGGCTGGCCAACGAAGCATGCCTGGCATTTTATTTCTCATATTGTTTGGAGATAGGGATTCAGCTGAGTGCATTCAGCAAATAAAGATCAAATAACCTGCTGTGAATAATGTTTTAAACCCGGGTTCCTATCAGGATCTAGTTATAAGCCCATATACTCCCTTGGATAAAAAATAAGTTACACATGGCTGGAGGCAGTATTACTTTCTATGGAAGATGAAATCTGCTCAGAAATAGAAAATGTTTAGCGATTCCCCCCCTCCTCTTTTTATTTTTTCGGAAGGGCTCAACCACATCAAGCTGCCTGACGGAGAGGGTGGAGGAGGGTCCACCAATACTTCACCCACCGCCTCCGGGGCCAGAGCTAAGGATTTATGCTAAAAGAGGGGGTGAGCCCACGTTGGCAGCCGGTTTGGCTGTTTTGCCTGGAATCGAGCTAACCTCTATTGCACTAAGCTCCTTAGCTGTGCGGAGAAACAAGCCCCTGATGAGCTGATCCTTTGCTTGCGTGATGATAATCAACGCCTTGGCTGCCAGCCACGGGGAAAAACCACCGGTTGCTGCTATTCCCTCTTTTCCGCATGCGCACCTGAACCAGCTCACGGCTTCACGGCACAGGGAAATTTCTGCTGAGATGTTTGGGCCAGATGTAGATGCTGGTGCTTGCTTTTGAAGAGGACCGCACCGCACAAATAGTCCTTTTTCTTTTAATAAAGATATTCATGGAGAAAAGTACTTTTCCACAGCAACACGGCAATGCAGCCCCTTCTCTTTTCAAGGAGATTCAGCAACAACCCATTGCTGCATGTGTGAAAAAAAACCACTAGAAAGATAGAAAATGCCGACTGAAAATTTTCATAGCCATTTCAGAACTGCTTTGCTTTGGCTGTGGCATTTCACTTGACCCTGTTCTTCTGTTTCCCTTTCTGTGTCCTTCACTTTTTCCCACATGAGCCAAAGCTTCTGCTCTTTAATGGGTCTCAAAGAGTTGCAAAAAATCTGCATAAACCCTTGGTATTCCCTCTTCTGTAGTCCTTCAGCCAGACAGATGGTTGAAAATTTTCCCTCTAAACTGTTTTTTTTTCCTTTTTTTCTAAAGACATGTTTATTGTGTGAAGTATCTGCTTTGCAGCAAAAACTTCAATTATTCCTCAGAAAAACAAATATTAAAAAATGAAAACATTTTGACTGCAACCCTAAATACTTCATCCAGAAAAAAAAAAAAAAAGATCCCCAGTGTGTGTGTGTGTGTTTGCATCTCTATTAAAATCCTTTGATTTGGAAATGCTGTCACACAGTGGATTCTCTCAGAGCAATTCTCATGCTCATTCCCCATCATGGACCGAATGCCCCAAATCTGGTGCCTCCCCTGGGGTGGGCTGTGGCAGAGGTCCTGGGGCACTGCCTCTCCTCTCCTGGAGGGGGGGAAGAACCCTCAGAGATGGAGCGTGAGCAGGTCTCACCTACAAAGACAGCGAGAGCCCGAAGTGGTTGACGTCTGACTTGCATGAGATACCACGGGGTCACTATTCATCTGAAATATCTCTGCTCGTGGCTATGATATTTCAGGGTTTGAATTTCCTTTAAAATACACAATTAAAGAAAAAAAAAAACCAACATGCTTTTTGTACTTCCATTGATGGTTTTTGCAGGGAGTTGCACATTGCTCAACCAGCTTTAGTAACCATGATTTTTGGTTAAATCTCTGTCTCAGCCCCCCGCCTCAGGTACCCTTTTGGATGCAAGCCTGGAGATTCAGCCACTGGTGACCAGGATGTATTGCCTTTCTTTCAACCTCTAACCCTTACATGCCCCTCTACAACTATTGAGTACTGACTACTGGAGCATGATGCTGGATGCCGAGAAGCTGGGGAAGACAGGACATATTCCTCCCTATAAGAAAGCGCTTATATTTTTTTATCCATGGAGTTCAAACTGCTCTGCAAGGCATGAATGGAAAGATGGACAGTTTTCAATTCTACTGGCAAGCACTAAGAACATGGGAAGAAGAACCAGACATATTTCTTCACTCCTTCCAGACCGAGCGGTGGGAAGGAGGAAGGGGCTGCAGGTCTACTCGCCCCCACTGACGCCAGTTTATTCTGCCCACGCTTGAGCCTGACCAGCACCCGTCTCACTGCGGTACCGTGGCACGGAGTCCCAGCAGCTAAATAAACCCAGGCTGTCAGCACGGTGTGTTAGCCCTGGCTCAGTGCCATACTGATGCGGTCATGCAATTTCTGGTCAGCTCAGCATCTCGTCAGCATTTGCTCACGTCTTCTCAGCAGACCCAAGGCAGCCGTCTTTCATGCCCCGCTCCTCCTCTCTCAACCCACCAGGGTTTCATCTGCATATTTACAAGACAAACCGACTTTCCTGATTTACCATGAAAAGAATGGAATGAATGGAAGGTGTCTTGAAAATTTAAAAAGCCTCAGAGTGTTGCTCCTAATGTAACTCAGACCTAAAATTTTCCCGTTGGGATAAATGGAAATACATCCCCTGCTTCTAGTCTGCAACTTAAAAAGCAACTCCCAATTTTCCAGCAATAGGGAGAGCGATGAGGCCCGGAGAAGCACAGTGCTCTTGATTACAGCTTTATTGAAAAACATTGTTCTGAGATGTCTGGAGACCAGATAATAGGCTCTGGTTTAGTTTAAAATAAGAGGCATTTCATCAATAAAGCTTCCCAGTGTGCAGAGACGGTAATATTGAAACTGTCGGTGCTCTCCAGACTCGCCTGTCTGGATGGTGCTGCCATTATGTTTTCCCCAGAAGTCCCACTTTCGGAGGAGCCGCACCATCAGGCCCTTGGTGCGCATCCCGCCAGTCAGTGGTGCGAGCTGAGAGAAACTTAAATACAGCAAAAAGGAAAGAGACTTTGCAGATTTGATCCTTATATTACTGGATTAAGATTTTTTTTTTTGCCTTTCTTCACCTGCCACTGTGTCGTCTCGTTAGGCATTGTAAATACTCACTTTTGTTTGCATTCTATCTTCGCTGAGTTTGAGCTCAGCCTGTTTTCAGCACGAGTGGTTTGGTACTCAGGCATGTTTTCCTGCAGGAACATAGTTGTTCCTAAAGGCATGGCAGTGGAATATCTCATTAGCACCCGACTTTGCTGTGAATTATTGCAGAGCATCCACAGCCTGGCAGGAGATGTGGGTGTCGTGGCACGGTTTGAGAGCTGGCGTTGCAGAGGTCTGGAGAAAATCTGTTTCCAAGTGTCCACTTAATGAAAGATTTTTCCTGGAATGCAGAGAAGTCTGGGAAGAGAATGGCTGATGGTCCCAGGGCACTTCTGACTCCCATGGAGAACAAGACGCAAGTCTCCAGCCATGAAACACTGGAAGAAGCAGCAGAGCCTGATCCTGGCATAGTGCTGAGCACAGAGAGGAGGAGTGAAGGTCAAGCACGTAGCACCTCTGTTCTCACACATCAGGTCCTAAATACAGCCATCGCTGGGATTAAAAAAATTAAAAATTTTCCTTGAGTCAATAGTAGAAGTTATTGTTCTTCAATTATCACTTCAGCGCCTGGCTGATGACGAAGTTGCCAAACAGTGTCAGTCATATATCCAATATCTTCTGCTGAGCTTCCAGCTAAAGTCAGGAGGAAAAAGCAGATTAAGAAGCCACCCTCAGCCTCTGATATCAGAAGTCACCTCTTCAGGTGAATCAGCAGCCTTGGAGACAGCAAAAAGCAAACCCAGTGCAGGTTTTTGGTACAATCACATCGTGTTGGTTTTGCTGTGTGAGGATCACTCAAACAGACCTTGAAATTTTCTAGCAACCCATTGCATCTGAACATTTCTGATTTAATAATTAATATCTTCTGCTTTTCATTAGGGATGTGCAGCTTCCAGACTTCCTGATATGAATCCAGAGGAGCTGGCAATAAAGGGAAGCCAACAGCCCGTGCATAACGGAGCTGGGTTTTATGCCGACATAGCTCTCTCTTTCTTCTAAATTTTTTGAGAGTGGATGTAGGACTCCCAGGGGATCATGCTGACAGCAGATTCTGTGCAAGGTTCATGCTGCTTCCCCATGCACTTCCCATCTGACCACTGTCAGCCTCTGCAGTTCCAGTTCTTGGTGTCCCACCTGAGGGATACACCTCAGCGCCTCTTCATCCACCTAATTTTCTTGCCATGTGCTCACCTCTAAAAAACCTTCTTTCCTTCTGGTTTGTCCTCTAAACTCCTTTCAGCATGTGCTGAATGTACAGACCCCAGGAGTCCAGAGATTAAAGTCTGAAACCCATCACACCAGGGTAACAGCCTCTTCACAACAGACATCTCCTCTCAGTGCCTTTCTCAGTTTGGACCATTTTGGCTTCTCTATGAGTAGCCATAACCCGTAGAGCCAAACACTGTACGATGGCACGAGTACTTCCCAGGTTCTCATGGAAACTCTTGTTCTAATGAGATTTCTTCTGTTGTGACTGACTAATAAATCTGAGTCTTCCAAGAGACAGATTCCAAAGAACAAGGGTTCCCTTTTCCTTCCCCAGCTCTGCAGTAGAAATTCTTCCTCATGCAGCACCCAACTGTGTGCCTTTGCACTATCGTGCTTTTATCACATTTCCATCCGCTTCCAGTCGCGTTTCTCTTTCTATGTGTGCAGCCGAGCCCCTGCCCCTCTGCTGCCCCACGGCTTTTGCACCAGCCTTTGCCACCCCGTTGGTCCTTCCCCAGTAAAAACCAGCAGGGCCCAGCCTGCAGCCACGGAGTTAATTGGATGCAGCAACAATGCGGGAGTTAATTAATCCCACCAAGCCCATGGCAGGAGCATCCGGATGTGTCATTGCGGCTCTCAGCACGGCTGATGAGCTGCTCCCACCAGGACGGGACCTCAGCCTGGCCAGCCACCACTAATGCTGGGGAACTCGCCCACCTCGGTGCAGACCTGACATTTAAAGCTCTTCCCCCCCTCTGCTCCCTCGCACAGCTCCAAAGATCAAGGGCAAGAAGCCGTCATCAAACCTAACCTTGTAGCGAGTGACACACGCATCCCTCGCTGCCGAGCCCCCGCATCCTCAGCCTCGCTGGCATCGTGTCAGCCCTCATAACGCTTCTTGTTCTTTGGGAATTCACTCCTCCCCACTTGAAAATCAGTAAGAGCACTGTCCCTGCTGAACAGCCTGTTGCTGATGCTGCCTGCATCCTCAATTGCCAGCAAGTTGCAGAACTTTGGTACATCTGGATTTTAGGCACTGCAGATCTGTAAGCCCTGAGGATAATCGGTCCACGGTGAGCTGCAGAGACTGGGCGGCTCCTCCTGATAACCAGCAGCTCCTCAAGCTGCCCTTGCAATCTGCTGGCTTTCCTGGTACCAAGGAAAACAGGGAGCAGTGGGGTCAGGACAGGGACCACAGCAGGGAAAGGAAAGTGCCACCGTGCCCATGGGTGGGCTGCTCCCTGCTCACTCGGTCTGTGTCCCCAGCTTTGGGGCATGAAAATCTGACTTTGCTCTGAATTACCGTTATCTCAGTTCCCTGGATTCAGTTGCATCCCTTAAAAGCCAGGCGTGTCCCCAGCTGTTACAGATTTACAGTTTCCTTCATTACACCTGCGTTCCAGCAGGTTTATTACCAGCAGCTGCTAACAAGCACTGCTGGCTTGCTGGCTTGGGACAATTCCTGTGTTTGTTTGCTTGGGATTTCTGTAGGGTTGCCACGTCGTTGGCACTACAAAATCTTGATTCAAGCCATTGGTTTGAGTAGCTGGCAAGGAAGAGCAAACGGCAACGAATAAATTAGCTTTGAAAACAGAAATACCTATGTTGAAAAAAAAAAAAAAGGAAGTCTTTCAGCTTATAACCTTGACAGAGCATCGTTATAAATGTTAGCTACGAAATCGAAGAGGAGCGCTGGAGCCCATTCATCCAGCCCTGTTTAGTGAATTCGGGCTCTTTGCAAAGAGCCATTAGCATTTGTTTAGTTATTTTCAAGCAGAAGTTGGCAATCTTTAATCTGTGAAATTCCCCTTAATTTATTGACACTTACACATCTTTCTTTTCTGCAGAAACACTGCTGGTTTTAATTAGCGCAAATTAATCAATAGCAGGGGGGCCACGCTGGGTTCCAGCGGAAGGCAGGTGAGGAGTGCTGGTTGCATGTTCAACGCTGCGATTTGTAAACCCGACAAGTGGAGATGGAGCTGCTCTGTGCAGCCGGGCAGGTGCAGCCGGCAGGAGCAAGCACCGCTCCGGATCCGCAGCTCAGTGCACGCCATGCAATGGAAACGCATGTTTTTAATTACGATTGCAACACTTTAATAAGTGTGTGTGTGTGTCACAAGTGTCCCCCTGTGCCTGCTGCTGAGAGATGTTTCAGCTCCTGCTTACCGCGGCTTGGGATCGCTCGGGTTTTATTGCCTCAAGCTGTAGAATTGCATCTGGTCATTGTGGAAAGCTTGTTTTTCCCGAGTTTGTCAGCCAAAGAGGGGATGTCCCAGTGACACCTGCAGACAATAGCAGCATTTGCATCTGCATGGGGATCTGTCTGTGTCCCTGATCTCTGCTTCCTCACCCACCCCTGCTGCTGCGCCCACTCCTGCAGGTACGGCCAGAACCAGATGTCCCCAGCCCTGGAGCCTCCTGCTCCCCCGGAAAAGCTGTGAAGTGTTGGCTTTTTTCAAAGCACAGCCCTGCTGCTCACTGCCTTATCTAAGGGATACACCACCGCCTCAGAGCTGTCAGCGGAGAAAATTGGGGAGAGTCAGGGAAAAACAGTGGAGAGAACACTGATCAGTTTAAAATGCATAACTGGTGTGAATTAAAGTATGCATGGCTTGTGTACTTTGATTTGGATAGCCAGATACAGCTCCTGATTTTCCCCGCTAGCAAGCTCAGCGTCTGGCAGCCCTGGGCAGGAGCAGCCTAAACTACTCCTCTATTCCTTCCTTCCCCTATCTGTGTTATGTGCAGACAGACCTTTGCCCACAGTTCACATGGACCAAATATTTCAGTTGCTCTTGAAGCCTTCCCAGACGTTTCACAGCCTGTGTGAAGCTTCTAGCTCAGAAATACCAGGGTCTCCATCACCCCAGATGGACCATGGGAAGGCCAGTTCTTGGTCTTGCTTGGCAGCAGTTTCCTGGGTTCATGGCAGAAATCCAGTACAAATACCACTCAACCATCCTCTCTTCAGACCCCCCGGCATTTGTTTCCTTCCTGACTACAAGCAAGAAGCCCACTGATGAGATGGTTTTTAATCTAAGCTGCATAGAAACCCTTCTGCCACCACCCTTGGGTCACAGCTCTTCCAGCTTCTCTGTGCTGCTGTGGTTTTGTGCGTCCCCATCAAGCCACAGCCACATCCACAACCACACCACGGACACCCCCATGCCTTGCCCACACCGTGCCCTCGTGGTAGGGGACAAGCCACACCACACTTGCCTTTTTTTTCCCAGGTCTGCAGCATCAAACCGCTGCAAACTCCCATGTTCCCCTCTCTGTCTTTCCTCCTGCCACATTCCAGGCAGCAGCAGCAATAGTCATCCCAGGATCAAAACCTGCTTTCTATTATCCAGCTTTGGTTGATGATGATGTATGAAGCAGGGAAAAAAGAGACAGCTTGATTTTCATCGGTTAGGTGTTGACCCTGCTGGGCTTAGTGTAGCATGAAACTAGTTTTGACTAGTAAACTGAATAAATATGCCAGGGAAGCTGTAGAGGGGCAATATATATGCAACACAAAGGTGCCATTTTTACAAAATTACTTTGATTCATCAGAGGGCTAAGCTGATGCCCAGTGCATTAGAAATCCTGTGAGCAGGAGCTCAGGGAAATATTTCAATTCATAATCTGTTTGCAGGAAACAGCTTTCTCTCCCTGCTTCAAAATGTGAAACCATTTGGCAGAGCAACTCAGGGCAAAAAAACCGTGGGACACGATGCTGCCAGTCAGCCCAAGGGATGCAGAAAGAGGTGAACAAAGGCCTCTCTGCTGCCTGCTCAGGTCTGCAGGAGCCCAGAAAATCACCAGCATCGTAGATGTGGCAGAAAGAGCAAGAGCTGGTTTGATAGCAGGAAAACATACACGTCCTGTGAAACGCAGCCTGGGGGGAAGAAGGAAAGGAAATGGCTGTGAGCTGGTCTCTGTGCAGTAGAGGACTTCATAGATGGATGATACAATGATGATTGTTTTGGCATTTCAGCCCATAGACACTCATCCCGGGCTGGGTTGCCCCGCAGTGCTCAGTGCTCTGCCCCAAGGGGCTTGGGCTGATCCTTCTGGATCTGGACAATGGCACCGTACGTGGTAGAGGAGTAGCATCTTGACAAATTTAGGGCTTGAGGTATTTCCAGTTGAATCCAGAGAGATCTGAAGCTAATCTCCAGCCTCCCCAACCTCAGGGGTGGCCAAGCCTGTGAGACCCATCCCAGCCTACCTCAAAGGGCAAACCCTGCTCTTTCCTCCCATGGAAAGGGTGCAGGGAAGGACTCAGTTACAAGCATTTTGGTGAATCCGCTATGGAAGAAACACAAATTCAGCAGACATCCCACTTGATATCCTTTGGAAGCTGTATCTTCCCTGGCAGGAGCCAAGATGGCCAATCTCTGCAATGCTCCAAGCTCGTCAGATGTAATCTCACTCCAGCCTTAGAGCCATATGGTCACTTCTAACAGGGTGCTGCACTACCCTTGGTGGAAGCGGTTGCCAAAGGATTCTAGCACATCTTAAATTAATTATGTGGCATTTTCCTTTAATTCCTGCAGCAGCAGGCAGTAATAACAAAGAAATGCATCTGTTGTCCTCGTTTATGCTCCAGTGCCTCACTGTCATTTTTTGGATGGTCCTTGAATATACAGGCTGGTAATTCTGCTATCCCAAACTAGTGTTCCTGCACGGTGAGAGTTACTGCCTGGATAAAACTTCAACAGCCCACAGGTTTTTTCATCCAAACCCAGACTATCTTGCAACCATTTGCAAGATAATAAAAATGTTGTAAGTTGAAAAATCCATTGACTTTTTTTTTAATTTTTTTTTTAAAAGAAGAAGCAGCATGGTGAGTTACTCTCCAGTTAAGCTGGAGGTAAAGGAAGAGGAACCAGCCTTCTTGCACACTGTATGTCTATGCAAAGATCTCAGGCTTAAGCACAAGCAAAAGAAAATCAGGGTTGTTGCCAGGCAAGGGACAATAAATAGCTGGACTGAGGTCAGTGGATTTTGTGGACAAGATGAGACTTGAGAACTTTGGTTTATCATTCACATGGAAAGATAAAATACATTTCTATATATATTTTTTTATTGGGGAAGTGATGTCTTCCACTAAGGAAAGAGCAAATATAGCAAAGAAAAGCTTCTCATATTGAAATGCATTTTTCTATTAAATATAGAGGACAAAGGAGAAAAAGTTAGAGAGGCAAAGATCCTGACAAAGGTTTATTTAATATAAGCTACATTTATATTTTTGGTGTGTTACAGGGCATAAATTGAGCATTTTAATGTATTCCATAATGCTGCAGAAACATGACCTTGAAGTTAGCACAGAAATCTATTTCAGCTTTTATTTAGCAACCGCGTAGCCTTTCAGAATATGAACTTTAATAGGAGTGGAGTTAACAACCAATTGTCTTCACTCAGGCATGGTCATAATCTGATTCATGAACATATACTCTTCCCTATTATTATGTGTTTAATTTTCCATCCTTTGAAATAACTGCTCAAATCCCTACCCTGGCCCCAAGATCAAGATTCAGGGACCCCGTGTGTTTCGTCTGCTTCTGCAGAGGAGAAGTGCTTGGGACAAGTGCAGAACACTCCAACCACAGCATTTGCTGCCTGGATAAAACTTCAACAGCCTGCAAGTTTTCCCACCTAAAACCAGGCTATCTTACAACCTTTTGCAAGAAAAAAAACCTCCAAAAACCAGAATTTTCTTCCTCTGAAATTAATTGAAATGTGTTTAGAACTTCAAAAAAAGTTTTTCCCCAAAATGTTGCAAGTTGAAGAATGCACTAATTTTTTTTTCCTTATTATTATTTTTAAGGGGAAGAAACAAGGCTTTAAGAGACAAATATTTTGGCAGGAGAAAGACACTGTGACGGGAGAAATCACACTGTGCAGAGGGTGTCGCTGCCCAGCCCGTGTTGTACCAGGACGATAACAGCCGTCTCTCCTAACAACACACCTGAGAAAAGCAAGAACTTTGTAGTGACGGATGAACAACTTCCAAACACACAAAGAAGAATTAAAGAACCAGGAATGAACAATCCCTGTTCCAGTCTATTTGCTGGCTTCTTGACTGATGGAGAGACGCATGGGCTGGCGGAAAGAAGCGGCATCTCTTGACAAGAAACATTTCCCCGCTAGGTTCCTTTTTTGCTTGTCTGTCTGGAGGCAAGTGACAACCCAGCACACAGCCCTGCACCGGCTCCAGGGGGATTTGCAGATGCTGGTTGCTCAGCAGCACGGTTATCCCATCGGAAAGCCTCATCCCGAGGTCTCCGCATCACCATGCCCCAATCCCTCCCTCTGCAGCTCACAAGGTCGGCTCAAAGGGGCTGCCCTCTCCTTCACCTCCCAGCCACCCACTGGGACATGGAAGGAAAGGGAGAGGAGGCAGAAAGGAGGAGGGAAGTCGTAGCGAGTGGTGTGAAATGAACAGAGGAGAGGAAGTCACCCACCCAAAAAACCGTCCACAGAGGGAGTGTGGCTGACAAACTGTCACTGTCCTTCACTTTCCTTGCTGTCATTTGTAATCCATCAGACGCGGAGAGAGGACTCGGAATCCATATCAGGGTGGCATCTCCCATCACAAGAAACTCCGTTCTTCTAATTAACTTTCCCACTGACCCAGAGACGAACACTGTGTGTGCGGATGGTGTGCGGAGAGTCGGAGAGGGAGGCGGCACTCTGATGTCTCTGTGTTTATGACACTGCTGTTTGATTGCTTGGAGGGGGGGGATTAATTTGTGCCTCTAAAGCATGCATGGGTAGGCTTTAAATTTGCTTGAAACAGAGGTTTCCTTTGCCTGTTGTGATCCGCCCTTGTCTGAAGGAAAACGTGCTTCCCTTGCAGCGGCAGCAACACTGCAGAGCACGTACATCCAGGTGCTCTTGAAGGAGACATCGAATTCTCTTTGTGGGAACAACAGGTTTTTGGGCCTCATTCCTATGTCATGGATGAGGCTTTGAGCAACCTGGGCTAGTGGGAGGTGTCCCTGCCCATGGCAGGGGGTTGGAACTCGATGGTCTTTAAGGTCCTTTCCAACCACTCTGTGATTCTATTATTCTATGTTGGCGTTACACAACCTCAATGATATTACTCACATTTTACACCACTGGTACCAAACCTGCTGCTCATCACTGTCACGGGCAGACTGTCCTACAAGGGGAGCCCAAGCCAGGCTCCAAGGAGGACGCTGCCGAGGCAGATCAGAGATCCAGCTCAGCCCACCTCTGGTCTTCAACAGCAGACAATAAGAAATGTTTAGGAAATGGTCCCAGGAAGCTGGTCAATGGTTTGACCAACAGTTTGTGGCACAAGGACAGCCTCAGATTTGGGGGAAGGCGATGACTTCATCTGTGCGGGTGACTGAGTTGGGGATGGGTCTCAGGAGTCCAAGTGCACAACAAGAAGGCTGGAGAAGGTTTCAAGGTTTTCCAAAAAACCTCAATTGTGAGGTTTTCAAATGGGTCTGCTAAAGCACATTGCAGAATAAACTTTGGTCTTGAAGAACTGATTTATTATCAATGTCGTGGGATGAAATAATTTTTTAATGATCCTTTTGTAATTGAACAGTAAGATCCTAATGGATTTAGCCGTGCTGGACCTAAATATTAGAGCGAGCTGCCTGGGAATCAGTAACTGCCTGGTGCAACAGCCTGGAAATCTCGGGGTGACTTGGTATAAATTAACAAGTAGAGGTTTATAATGCATTAAATACGCCAATTAATCTCACAGCCAGTGAAGCAGCTTCTCTGTGAGTTATTTTGATGTGAAATTACATTTTCTTTTATTCTCTATGAATCTCCTGGTCTTACTCAAGATGCCACAAATTTTGTATCGACAACAGCAATCAGCAGAATAGAAACTGTTCAAGAGGAAGGTAAAAATGTAGAAATTTAAGGAGAAAACAGTTGGCTACAGAAATCTCATGTAGTCTACATCCCTCAGAATCACTTGCTACTTTCAAGGAAGTTGAATTGGTGGCCACACAGTTGATGTCAAGCCAGGCTTCAGGTCGTTTCCTAAGGTTGCATCAATTCTTTGTGTAACCCGTATCCCATAATGCCAGATTAAGCTCAGCCAACAGTGCTGCCTCTGTCACGAAGCAGAGAGCCTTATCACAGTTATTATGTCCAATTAGTTTTCCTGTCTAGGTTGAGCAATTACATCTGAGGACTTTTTTTTGATGAAATATACTTACAGTACATCCTCCTTTCCAATTCCTCGTTGCACGGCTAAGATTATTGCTTTATACAATGCACATGGAGATCAATAGCAAGCTAAGCACATTGCAGAGCCCACCACGTCTCTGGAAGGCACTTTAAGAACTTTATGAGGACAGCACCTTGTCATTCGAGTGGTAATTTGCAGAAGATATATGAAACATAGCCAAGGGAACAGAGGATGATCTGTTGTTTATTGCAGGAAATTTTATGGGTCCTTCTATGGACGAGGTGTTAGAAGCAGGATAACCTTGGGACTCGTAGGTCCTGCTGAAAACAGGCAGAGGAGATGAAAACAGTCATTGGTATATGTGCACATACAGATGGAAAAACTGGGAAGAGCGAGTAGAAACCATTGGGAGTTGGGGTCATCTACAAAGATGGGTGAAGGGGATAGAGTATTTAGAGGAACATGGTGTTTACATAAATTTTACTTTGGGGAATGGCTGCCATATGATTGATTGATTGATTGATTAGGAGTTTGAGTAAGAGTCACCCTTGAGAGCAGAGTCCTTAGCACCCCGGTATGGAAGGTCGTGTCTTTTATCTTAAGCACTGGCCAATATTTCTGGAGGACCAACATTCAGGTTCTGGCATCTAAGCACTCTTTTGGGGTTTCCAGGCTGTTTAATTCACTCAGCTAGAAATAATCCTGGTGTTCAGCAGGGCATGGCAGGATGTCTGCTGAGAGGTCATGGATTCATTTATTTAGTCTATAAATTACGGAAAAAATACTGGCCTCAAATGTAAGCAAGACAGATGCTGATGAGAGGGTTGCAAGCCAAAAACCATTAGGAGGAACTTGCACACACTGTAGCTGTGTATTAGCCCTGGGGTCAGCAGAGCGGGGTCCTGGAGCCCTCCCGACAGCTGACATGAGATGAAAAGCTCTTCAACAAATGGTCCCTGATTTCACCTGCACTCAGCTACCAAGGGGGCTGTTTCTGAACGGCCAGGTGTGACCTTTCGCCCCAGGCTTTGCCAACTTGCACATGGCTGAATGAATCTGCTGGAATGATCAGCTGGGAAATAGCTAATATCATTAAATACCATTTAAGCTGTCATTTTTATGTGTAGAGTCAACACCCCTCATGATGAATGGGTCAGTTCACACCTCAGGGAGCAATCGCTGCAGGTGTGTTGCTGCCTTGGAAAAATATCAGGGTCTTGGTTTGGCCCTGGCTTATATTTAAGACCACAGCACAGTTTCTGTAAGGCAACATCGGACCCTGAGGAATGGTATTTGTCCTAAGGCACATGAGAAAGAACACAGGAAGAAGCCTGATGTCAGATTCTTGATTTTGCTGAAGTTTCAACACTGCACAAATTCCCAAAGCCCCAGGAAGGAGCACTGAAATTTTCTTTAGCAGACTAATGATGTTGGAGGCTATTTTTCTTGTTGCAGACAACTGCACACCAACAGCAGCAAGAAAAAAGAGCCTAATGAACCTGCAGAAACGTATGGCCCTAATGAAGATGAAAGCCTCTCTTCCAGCCACCTTGCCTGGAAACACGCAAAAAAAAAAAAAAAAAAAAAAAGGAAGAAATTAAAAAAGAAAAGAATAAGTGCCAGCTGCTTGAAAAGATTTCAGAGGCGCAACTGGATCTGCAAAAAGGAAGAAAAGAATGAAAGAAAGGAAAAGGTCTTTCCCTGGGGTTCTTCTACAGGACTGTTCTTCATCGCTGCTGAGTTTGCATTAAATGTCGCAGCTGGTTGAAGGAGGAAGGCTTCTGGGTGGAGGGGAATACAGAGATATATATTTTTAATGGGCTCATAAGTTCCTGGAGAGAGAAATGAAGAGCTGTTAAGCTTCTTGAGCTGAAAAGTTCTTCTGATTCCAAGGGCCCTGAGTGTTGCATTGCCTCCGGTGATTGTCAGCTCTCTGCGATCTCCACTCCATTTGCTATTTTATTTGTGTGAGAACAAACAGTCTATCACCTGATAAGATTTATAACTAATGCTGAGCAGGATTGTACAGAAAATACTAAAACTTGTACTGTAAGGTTTGTTGGTTTTCACTGAGATCTGTTCCAGGATAGCAAGACATTCACACACCAGCTTTCTCCTCTGGAAGCTGCCTTCAAGGCTGGATTTCTTTTTACTGGTGGAATAAGTTTGTCCTTTTCTCTCCAGCCCCCTGGGGTGCCAGGCAGCTCAGGCCTGGGGCTCTTTGGCAGAGTTTTGGGGCCAGGGGAGGCTGGACGGGCAGATGTTGCCTGTCACATGTGGGGTGGGATGATGGAGTTGCGTGGGAAACCTGTCCGAGCCCCTCTCCATGTGCCACAACAGAGAGCTGAGATTTCTAAGAGCCAAGACTTAATATAGCAAAACACTGACCCCTAAGAACCATAAAAATCAGTTGCCTAATGGACCCGGTTTGCTAATGAAGGGGAATAGAAATTATCAGCAGCAGCCTTAGGTCCTGTCTTCAGCTCTTCTGTTAAAAATCTCTGGGTCACCCTGAATTTAAGCGCTGAGTTTGAGATGTTACGTATGGGGGATATTTTGGAATAAGAAGAGGATGATTGTTTCTACCCCGACTATTCCTTGCATTGCAGCGGTGCCTTGAGATTTCATTTTTGGACAGGGAGTACATGTGCCAGGTACTGTCCAGACACAAAGCAGCACACGGCTGCGCAGCCCAGGAGGATACACATGCCTTAGGAAAGAGCAGAAATGTCCGACTTGCTAATAACAATGAAAACACTTTTTCCAGGGGCTCTATCTGGAAAATACACGAACAGGAGGAGGAAATGAAAAGGACAAAGCTCTGACGCTTAAAGATGTTTCAAAGGCACAAATGGAGCTGCAGAGGAAAAGACAGAGTGAAAATAAAAAAAAAATAAATCCCTACCTCACTGGGGCTGCTGCTACAGGGTCATTCTTCATTGCTGCTGCTGCTGATTCTGCATTAAAAGGTGTAGCTGATTAAAGATTGGGGTTTAGGAAGGGTTAGGGGTGAGAGAATACACAGATATATATTTTTAATGGGCTTGTAAGTTATTAGGAGGAGAAATGAAGGGCTGTTTAACTTGTACGGATGAAAAGTTCCCAGGACCTTGAATGCTGCAGATGTTTTACCAATTGCCTTTCATCTCTGCAATCTTTACTCCTGTTATGATTTTTTTTTTTTTTTTGGTGCACTGATCAACAGGAGTTGTCTTTTGTTAAGGTTTGTGACAGATGTTTGTTGTTCGTCCCCAGTGTAGACTGAAATGCCAGGCAGCATCCTGTGCCTTCCTGCTGAGGGTATCTCTGTAACATCCTCTGGTCAGGTGCAGGTCACTTTGCCATGGGACTGAAGACACAAAACCGCTTCCCATCACACCAATGGACTCTTATACCTCTGGTTTGATGATACAATAAATCCAGATTTAAATTTTCATTACAGGACCAGGTACGCTGTGGCTGCACGGTGCAAAGCGCTGATTTGGTGGATGCTTGCTCTGATCATCCAAATTTGCTTGAAAAGCACTGATGGGCTGACTGTGCATCCGCCAGGACCTGGTGTTACATCCTATCCTACAGTCAACCTAAAACCTGGAGAAACTTGACACTGCCCTCTCCAGCTGGCTGCAGAGGAAGGCAGCCCTGTTTCCAGACCAGACTCAGTTCAGTCCCTGAGACCGAGCTGGTCCCACACGTGCCTGATGTGAACGGTCTCGGGACCAAGGGCATAAAGCATTGGCTTGTGAACTCATCTGTGCCCGGAATACATCACATCGGCACGCTCCCCGCAACACGAGCCTGCACAGCTGCTTATCTTGATCTATGTGTCACATATTGTTGCTCGCTCAAGACATAAAGTGGGGGTAAAATACATCTTGTAGCTGCATATTTCTTTCTCTCTCAACCACTAAGGTGTTTCAGGCTGGGAAGGTTCATGTGCTGAGAAGCCCAGGCTGCAGGCGTATTTTTTCCACTTAAAAAAAAAAAAAGAAAAAGAAAAAAAAAGATGACACAGTTTCTTCTTCCCACCTCTCCAGCTCAAGAGGTTTACTGTGATTTAAAATAAACAAAGATTGCTACACAGCAACCTCTCACCCTCTTCCCCGAGAGCCAGCCTTTGAGACGCAGAGCATGGATAGAAGAATCATTAGAGTGTGATAAATAAACCTATCATGGGGATAACACAAGCCCTGAGCTACATGTATCAGGTAGATGGAAAGAGAAAAAGGTCACAGCAGCCAGGTGAAAGGGCAGGGTAGCATGCAGCTAACATTTAAAAAGGAATTAGTTAAAAAAAAAAACCAAAACAGAGCAAAAATAATCCTCAGAGAGGTGGTGAAGGAGAGAGAGGAGAAGCAAAGCTGTTTATTCGAGGCAAAAGTTATGGGGCTAATTCCAGCGAGCCAGGACCACTGTGTGTAGGGACAGGAGGTGAGCTGGGGGTGTGAGGCTGCACGCTCCCCCTCCAGGCACAGCATCCTTAGAGGCTGGGGACCGTTGCTGTGGGATGCTGCTCGGTGTGTGGACAGACAGACACAGCGTGGCACGGCGCTTTTGTAATTTTCATTGAAGTCAGAGTCAGGCTTGGAGATGGCTTGATGGATTAGCTGAGAAGCCAGTGAAACCAGGATTTACCTTTCTGTTATAAAAGCATGTTAAATAGAGCCTGTCACAGCAGGAGGGAATTTGGAAAAGCTTTTCCATCCTGGCTGAAAGGTGAGTGGGACAACAGTGGACTGCTGCAGCCCTTTGTCACCTTTTCACACATCCTTTCTCACGTCACCTGGGAACACAGGTTCAGAGGTCTGCTGTAGTCAGTAGAAGGAGCAGCAGAGGTCTGAGCACACAGATAATCTGTATCACAAATTTCCAGCAAGCAAAGGCTCCCGTGGAGGGCACGGCTTTCTAAGTGTCCTCTGATGAGCCACTTGATGTTCTCATACCTTTCCAGACCTGGCTACAAAGCAGCTGGATCCCCGTAAACTGGTATTTCCTTGACAGAGAAGAGACATAGCAGTGGGGCTGTGCTGCCGGCAGGTAGGATGGAGTAAAGCCTGACATTTGGTTGGGAACAGCTGCCTCCCGTTCGCAGAGTTTCAGGGACATTAAGCACCAGCAACGGAGGTTCCCAAAGGGTCACAATGGGATGGGTTTGTGGGAGGGAGCTGTGTCCGCCTGTTATACGTGTAAAGCAAATACACACCCACTCCATGAGCAGTTTTCCTGCTCAATAGCTTGAGATCCAACATGGGAAAGTTCATCTCAAAGCGAGCAGCAAGGCTGTGGCTGCAGCCCTGACCTCGGTTCAGTAATTTGAAAGGGTTCCTTTAACCTTGAAGGCCACGGGACAGAGCTGGGGCAGCAGTGTGGAGGCTCTGTGTGCCTTTACCCTGGCAAGAAATCAGGCACCAAAGCTGCTAGAAAAAAATCACAGCATTTGCACCATCCATAAAACTGCAAAGATACCAGAAAAAAAAAAAAAAACAAACCAAACTAGACCGATATTTTCAAGGAGCATCTTACCAGAATGGATTCCTGATGGCTGGCCAGCTTTGTCAAAATCCTGTTTCCCTCTGCATTTTATTAATTTGGATTGTGAACATATTTTACTATAGACCAGAACTTTTTGGCTATTGTTTTATTTTTAAATGGATTTTTTTTGATGTTTTAACGAACAATAGGGACAGGAACACCTTGTTTTCATTCCTTTTCCTCTTTCTTTTAGCATTAGTAATGTACAACAATGAGAAGGAAGATGAGATAGGATTGCTATTCTTAGCTCCTACTGCAGATGCTGGTGAAAGCTGGAACAAAGATATGTGGGCTCAGATAGTCTTTCCCTCATTTACACATTTCTCTTTATAGAAATTGGAAATTCATCTTTGCCTTTGACTGCATTGCTCTATTTTACATTTCGTGAGAGAATGGAGCACGTGTTCTTTTGAAGAGTTTCTCAGTGGGACTTACTGGTCAGTTGGGTTCAAACGGGTCAATAGCTCCACAGGCTCCTGCTGCAAGTGTTCCCATTGCAAGGTCAGGGGATGCGTCACGACAGAATAGGACTGAATCCAAGCAAAAATGGATTAAGCCAATGTCTGAGACTCTAAGTGGGCTTTGGATTTGGTCCAGAACAGGATTGTGTGGGTATTCCTTTGGAACAAGGAGTGACTTCCTTCTCTCCTTACTACATGATGCAAATTCACGGCACATTGTGAATTTATTTTTATTTGCATCTCTTTGGGAAAGTGGAGAGCTGAGCTTCAACAAGATAAAAGTATTGCTAACCTCAAGCTTCCAGACAAAATCAAAAGGGAAATCAGTGGTCTTTAGAGCAGTCATATGTCTGAAGAAACATCCAGAGCTTGCACCTGCTTGGAGAGCTGGTACCTGTTTTACCAACAGAGGACAGAGGCATAAAAAATTCCCACGGATTTCTCTTCTCATGTCCTTCTGAAATCCATCACACATTAAATGAAGATCTCCCTCTAGCACTGATTGCACGTTATTCACCCCAAGACATGGCCACCAACCTTTGTTTCAAAGCCATAGGCAAAGCACCAAATAAAATCTACTGCAACGCTTTTGCAAAGCTAGTGCGTGGCTTTTGAGACGCACAATATTTTGTTTAGTGGTTTCCGGATCTCTGTGCTTAGAGGTCGTCATCATCTGCCCCAGATAGAACATGATTAATAAAGAACTGTTTTAATGTAATTTTCGCCGCTGACCTTAATTGCACAGGTCAGAAATGAAAGCAGCTCACCATATGCCAGACATTAAGGTCTTGAGCAATTCCCCAGCAAACATTACACTCCCTGGATTGGATTGGAGCCCAGCCAGGCTGCGCTCATTGAAACTTATAAATTGCCTTTATCTTGCTGGCGATGTAAAATTAAATTGGTATAAGGGATATTGCATTGTTGATGAAGATGTACAAGGCAGAGTTAACTCCAATACGGTGAACTTATCAAGACACACAAAAAATGTCTTAATTGGCTCAGCACCTTCCTTGTGTGGCCTTGAAGAAGCCCAGTGTTCCTGAAAACTGCAGTACCCTGAAAGGAAATAGTCTTTGTTCGTTCTCTTTGTGTGTTTCAATTGCACAGCTTTTCCTATATTGCTCGTGAAGGGTGGAGTGCAAACCAGGATGTATAGCACTTCAGATGATGCTGTAGTGAGCTACGATCGTATCTGAAAAGTCCTTTTCGTGTGTTATATTTATGGCCTGTAATCCATCCCTTGCTACAATTCTTCCCCAATCTCTATTTCAATCCATTGTCCATACAGGGCTCAATTTATCCAGTTTTCTCATCTCTAGCTATAATGACAACTGCATGATGTAAATCCAGGAGCAGCAGGTAGTCCTTGGCTAGAGATGAACTCCAGTGAACATTAACCCTTCTGGGCTGTCTTAACATTTGGATCCAGTCTTTGAAAGTAAATGAAAATGAAAATCCTTCCAGTAATTTTATCATCTTCTCATGAATTCAATCAGAGGAATTAAAGACAGCCAGGACCTTTTGGGTCAGCGTGTCCTGCTTTCCTTGTGTCTGAGTCTTTGTGGCCTCTGTTACATCTCTTTGAGAGAAGATTGGGAAGTTATTGTATTACCCATTTATTACAATCCTTCTAGAATTATAACTATATTAATCCAATTGTGCCAAACGGAGGCAGACATGTTCCAGAGAGAGGGAGTGAGGAAGGCACTGTTCGTGCTCTCAGGGACTTACACTCTCTGTTCTCGAGACTGCTGAGCAGTAAATCAGTGGGGCCCGACCGTTCAACCGGGAGGGACCACGCAGCACACCAGAAAAGCCCTCAGACATCCCAAGGGCCTTTCCCACTCCTGTGATGGATGTGCACATCGTCATGGAAGTGTGTTGCACACACCCGGGAGACGGCACTGCCAGCAACTGTTTGTGTGCCTGATCACGGACCCGGAGAGCTGTGTGTCCTGCCATGAGCTACGGGGCTTTGCCATGAGCCCTGGGAGTTTTGTGGAAAAGAGCAGCAATCTTCTGCCAGCTACGCCTGCAAAGGGAAAACTAGGTTGGATGAGTGAGCTACAGACTGGACAGAGCTCTGAAAGTCCATCAGTCAGCTCTCCTTGACCCTGGGCAATGTGCCATGTGTGCGACCGGCCAGAACTCTCGTGTCCTTGTTGGCAGAGTCCTGAAGGGATTTATACCCTCCGTTGTCACGCTCAGACGCTTTGCCACTGTCCTTGACGTGAGATCCAACTTCTCATAAGGTGTAAAAGGGGCTGAATTTTTCTCCTGTGACCCTAGAGAAGGTTTCGTTGCTCTGAGATGGATGTTGCCCACAGCACCGTACCTGGAGTGCACTCAGTGCCCCTTGCACACCCCCCCTCCCATTTATAACAGCCACCATGGGCCAGATTCCCACGGGAGGGTTCCCATAGGAGCCTCCTTGTGAGTTTGGGGCTACCATGAAAGCTGGCAGTCCTCTAAGTACCAACAGCAGAGCTGGCGCAGGGTCGGGAGGAGGAGGGGACACCCCACAAATCATCCATCTGGACGCAGGAGGAATTGATACCTTTCAGCCCCTAGGTGTTAGGGTGACAAGCTCTAACAAACGCAGCAGATGGGGATCTGGTAGAGAGTCTTTAGTAGGTTGGCTGAATGCCTGACAAACCACAGGGAGAAAATCACAGGATTAAAAGAAGCCCCACGCAGAAATGCACTGAAATATCGCCAGCAAAACATCCGACCGGCTCCCGAAAGGGCTTCCCGCACAGCGGAAGTCAAACCTGCTGTCTATTGCATCCGCTTCCTCCTTTTTTCCCAACCCCGATGCCACGAAAGGGCTCTGGTGAGCCACCTACCAAAGCAGCTGTCTCCCACCGTGTCTCTTCTCATGTTCTCCTAGCACCCAAGGGACAGAACAAGCAGCATCCAGGTTGTACATGGGCCGTGTCTGGAAGTTTTTAAAAAGAGGATTTCAGCAGAACGTATCTGTTAACCGGCTTCTTCACCTAATTAGCTGTGGAAAAGTCACCAGATGGACACAGATTTTAATGATGGCTTCATTCAGAGTCTTGGAGGAGTGGGTTGGATATAAGAGATAATTATCTCGACTTTTAGATGTAAAAGGCTTCTATTTTATTCTGCTTTTTTTCCCCTCTAGTTCATTTTTAATGAAAGAGAGGAACAGTGAAATTCAAAACATCAAATAAAAAAGGAAGGTTGACAATCCATCGTTTAATCTCTGCTTAGTGCCAGCCTGGAGTGACATTTCTAAGGATTGGTTTGATGGGAAGCTTGTTTGTTCATAAATTGCCACAAAATGGCATTCTGGGTTTGGCCAGGGACTTTCCCCCTCCTCCTGTGCTCTAGGAGGAAAGTTGAAACGATCTGATTAAATGCTAGGGGGGATGGAGGTCTGTTTTCACGACACAGAAAGAATACAGATAGGAAACACCTCTTTCATACCCATTCTCTTTCCCACCCTTCATGCACCTCTGCTTGTATGCTGTGCTCAACAAGGGGCAGCAAGATGAGATCATGAGAGCACATCCACCGGCGTTGGGAAGTATTGGATATGGTTGGACTGGATGATCTTCTAGGTCTTTTCCAACCTTATAATTCTGTGATTCTGTGATTCTGTATAGCTGCCCCAAATGTCAATGAAGACCCCAGGGGTGCTAACGGGACCCTCCTTCAGCACGGAGAGCAAAGCCTGAGCCTCCAGAGCAAGCAAGCTGTTACCGTGGGTGAATCGGTGAGGGAGGATGGGGAGGAAGGCAACCAGAAGAGCTGGAGCAGGGTACCAGAGGATAACTCCTCTTCATGGGTGCAGTCAACAAAGTTCGCTTCCCTGCGTGCCATCTGGCTCCTGCAGCCTGTTGCCATCTGGCTGTGGGTAAGGGAAAACCCATGAGCACCGAGGAGCTGCGGGCATGACTTGCAGAGGGTTTTCAGGAGCTGGGATTAAAGAAAAGTGAGTTTTAGCAAATCAGCACCAGCCCAGAGAAAATGTGTGCTTTAAATGGATGCTATGCACAGGGCTGAGGTGTGCTCAGAGGTAATGTATATGGCGTGCCTGCAGTCCTATCGATTTGGGGTCAGTCAGAGCCCTGCAACTGATGGCTGGAAGTGGATTTCAATAAAAATCTTATTAGCAGCATGGGCACCCAGGCCTGAAAAGGATGGATGCCCATACATGTCTCAGGGAAAAGCCTTTTTTCTGACCTCTGATCTGATTTTTTGAGGGAAATCTGTTCCTTCACCACCAAGTACCTCTCACGTCCACCAGCGCTCCCTAAGAACCTGGTAGAAAAGTAGGAGCCCAAGCAAGAATCAGAACTTAAATTCCCACATTTCTTTTGAAACCTTTTTGATGGCTGAGAATTTGCAGCACATGGCTATTGTTGTCAAATTGAGTGCAGTCTCTAGGAACAAGTTCTGCTCTCTAGTATCATAATGAAGGACCAGACAGTAGCACACGCTGATAGAAATGCAAGATATATAAAAGAGTAGAGAAACAAAAGCCAAAAAATCCTGTAGTTTCTGAGAACTTCTAAGGCAGCTGGGTAAGTGGATCGTGTTATCCGTAATTGAAATAACTGAGACCTCTGAAGTCCCTCAAATGCAGAAACCACTTGAGAACAACATTGTTGGAGAGGCTTTAGCGTTCACCCCGTCTGCGCAGCCCACGAGACCAGCCTTTCGCGCAGTGCTCCAGCCCTCTCTGTGCAGCTTGACGTGCAGACGAGCAGAAGAGAGCCTGCAGAAATAGAAGTGGACGGGGAAATTCAAAGGAGGTTACTCAGAGCTCTTGCAATGCCTCCCTTTCCCATCACATTTTCAGTAAAGAAGGAAAAGATGAAGGAGAAAAGCTTTACTATTCTTACCGTTATTGTTGTCAACATTACTATGATTTTCCCAAGTTAAGAGCAGTCTTGTGTGGAACACGGCTCTCTGAAATATTCAGGTCTAAACTCTTGCCCCAAGCCTTTGCATTAACTTCAGCTGAGAGTCTTCCTCCCAGCCTGAGAGGAAAGGGTTTGGGATAAATCGCTGTGTCCGTAGGTAAAACCGGCACAACTCCTTAACCCAGCGAGCTGCTCGTGAATCACGGGAGAGGTCCTGGACCACTCGCAGCTGCGTTTATATAGAGTAGATATGGGCACATACATTTGTGTCCTGGGTTCAGCTGGGACAGGGTTAATTTTCACAGAAGCTGGGAGCTGGGCATAGCCAAGGGGATTTTCCATACCATGCTGACCGGGATATAGGGGGAAGCTAACCGGGAGAGGGGTGGGGGTTTTAGGGTGGCATTCTGGAGGTGAGGTCTTTCCTCACAACAGAAGATTGTCCCTGTCACCAGCGTTTCCTGGTGATCTACTGAGGACCTTCACAGGAGGTCAGACATCATTTCCAAAGCCATCAAACCGTTTTGGCATGATGATGTGAGCAGCTTTTTCATTCTAGTTTTCCCAGTGGCTTTATTAAAGCGTGAAGCTGCTTTTTGCATAGAAGTCAGTGTGGTACTCATCCGTTTGAGCTGCTGGTAGCTGCCTTTGCTTTCAGCTGAAATTTCAGCTTGTTTGTGTATTTAAGGAGCTGATTAAAAGTCGGTAGAAAAGTCTCTGTGTTGCAAAGCTCAGTCAATATTTGGAGAGAATCTTAAAGAGAAAAAAATACCCAACATGGACCATAGATGGCTTCAAGCTTTAAAAAAAAGGAACGGCTCAGAGATTAGTGTAGGGTCCTTTCTTTTAAGCACCAAGCATTGTCTGGATGAATTCCTCGAATGATGAATGCAGCCAGAGGAACTGGGCATGCTGAGCCCTTCCCTAGCAGTGCTCAGACTCTGGCAGGATCTGATCCCACATTAGAAATGCCGTGGTCAGGCCAGGGTGACCGAGCCATCATGAGGTTACAGCTATATCATTAGTGATGTTGCTTAGAGCGGGTGACGACCCAAGTGCTTTCTTGTTTGAGCTGTGCTTTAATAATGCTCTTTTTTTTTTTTTTTCCCTCCATCCCCTATTTATTTACATGGAGCGAGGCCGTCGGAGTGACAAACTGAGTTAACGAGATGGTTCATCATTTCCTCTCTCTGTAATTTTAATTCAGCAGATTGCTGCCTCGCATCTGCATGCGTGTCGGTGCGTCTCGCACTCCTCTGACACATCACCTTTCCAGGGCGATCATTTTTCATCTAAGATTACGGACAGGCATTTGGAAAGTGGCCTCGACCAGCGAGGCGAGGAGAAGTCGGATCATTTTTATGAACCAAGGGGTAGAGTGATCTATAAAATATATGTCAAATTAGAACCAGTGCTTCACTGTAAGAAAGACACCAATTAATGGGTTCTGTGGGTTTGGATTTAATAGAGCAGAAGATTTACCAGCCTTTAAAAGCTTAATAACAACAGCAGTTATTGGGTGACATCGTTTGTCAGTGGCTGAGAGCTTCCTGCCTGCCCTAGCCTCTTGCAAATGGCAACAGTCACAGCTACAGAGATTGCCGGCACTGTGCTGCTCCTTGCTAAGAGTTTCTTAACCTTTTCCATGGATGGAGCATGAGTGGAGGATGGGATACACCTTCTGTAGGGAATATGAAGAATTAAAACCATGTCTCTCTGCAGCTGTGACTGGCACTCACGGAGCAGGGATATCCTGCAATGAGCTCCCGTGAGCATCAGGAGTATGATGACCATCAGGCAATTGGCTTTGCTTCCTCCTCTTCCAGTTCTTCAGAAGTCTTTTTTCTCCTGGTTACCTGCTTTTGGTCTTAATAGCTTGAGATACAACCATCATCCTTAGTGCAGAACTATCATCTCATAAGGGATATGGAAACATAACTGGATTTTCTCGTGTGAACCCTATAAAACCTCATAGGAAAGGGTCGGAAACCATCATTTCTTGTCTCCAGCTAGATCCTTCAACTCCCCATGACTATGACTTGTTAATAGGGAAAGGGGTTATGCCCAGGTGGTACAGGATTTATCCAAGTTCATACAAATAATCTTTTTTCTTGGGTGTATTCAACACTAAGAATGACTTACAGCAAGTCCGTGAATGTGTTTTCAGTATCACTGTGACACAAAGTACACAGAGCTAAAAAAGTTATCATATTTTCTCTAATCTTCATGAACAAAGGGATTTGCCATGCAAGATTATCTTAAGAGCATTCTTAAATTACTACTTATTCCTTAACTTCATCATGTTTGTGGACAGGCATGACTAAGTTGGTTCTCAGATAATATTATTCCAACACAAGAATGAAAATAACTTTTTTTTTTTTTCCACAACCCCCTGCCCAAGCAAATGGAATGTATATAAAGGAGAAAAGCAAAATATTTTGACTTTTGAAATTCCTTCAGGGTTGTTTTACATTTTTTAGAATGGATTGTATTTCTCCTGCAAAATTTCCCTTGCAAACAAAAAAAAAAAGGGGGGAGAATTTTCAAGGATCTGAGGCTGTGTAAGACTTTGAGCAAACAAAATCATCGTCACAACACTGTCTGTGTTTTGCAGTGACACACAGCTGGAGAAGACCCTTTCTTGGTGCTTTCCTTTCCTCTCATTGCCATGATACCTTACTAGCTACCAAAGAAAAGGTGAAATATGAATTCAGACCATAGCAAAAGTTTAAGTAAATCTTTGTCTGAGGTCACTGAAAGATAATGCAGGGTGTTTCCATATCCAATGATTGTTGGATACCCAAGTCAGGTGCAGAGAGAGGAGAAGCTTGAGGTGTCTCCACATCAGTTCTTTGACCCAGAAGAGATCTTTTGGGAAGAACCATAATGGAGATGGAACTTGTTGAATTTCACATCTCTGTTTGTGTAAGCCCCACTGATGGAAATGAGAATGATGCCTCCTCCCTAGAGGACTCAAGAGCAGCGTATCATGTTCAACATTGTGTTCCTCAAAGAACTGTAGAAAATCAGTATTGTAATCTAATGAATTTGAGAGGATGTCTCCTGAAGGGGTAAATTACCATACAGAATGTATTCTTTTATTATAAAGCTGTAATTTTATTTTACTGTTCTACTAATGATGTACAGTGAGCCGTGACTGGGGAAGCCCCAAGAAACATAATGATGCTTGTTTATTAGAGCAATATTAAATATATTTCATTAATACAGAAATGTTTTCACTAAGGACGGTGGAAATTCTATTGTAGGGCAGGAGAAAAAAGCCAAACCTATGCCATGTGCTATGCTGAAATATGGCCCATCCATTTCTTCTTGCTTTTTTAAAACCAGCCTTGATTCAAATGGTTGGTTGACCTCCTTAGTAGACAAAGAGGACTCTGAAATGTCCTCTCAAGGGTTTGCTCTGAAGGACCAGAATACTAAAGCACAAATGGAAGCGAGACATACTTTTTGAGGACCTGGTGGCAAGAAGCCTTTCAGTGAGGCTAGTGGTCCGGTGGAGAGGGTTTGATGCTGAAGGACAAGGATGCCTTTCAGAGCTGCCTGGTGGCACTGACTTGCAGTACGAGGTGGTCCTTCCATTTGACTTCATCTCTTGATGAGGGAATTGCTCCCAGGGAAGCTCACTCGGTGCCATGCTTTGCAGGAACGAGGATGCTCTTGCTGTCTCTGCTGTTATTCATACTGTTCCACAAAGCTCTGCCCAGACTGAAGCTCCCAAGGTCATTCCTACTCGCTGGCAACTGGAGGCAAGAAATTAAATATGGGATGAAAAAGCAGCAAGGGATGGGGCCAGCTTGGCCAGGCCACCAAACCCACAGGTCAGCTTTTCCTTCCAGCATCACTGGCTCTGCTCCGACAGATCTCCTGCAGCTGTGGCACTGCTATTGTCCAGCCTTTCCAGCCCTCTTCATCCATCCACCTGTTCTTCCCCTTCCCCATGGCCACCAGAGAGCTGGGATTCAGAATTTTTGGGCTGGAAGGGTATTCAGCTTGCAGGAAGGGGATGCTGGGTGAGTTGGTGGAAGCCTATTCATTCTTTTTGGAAGAATGGGAGGACTGCAGGAAAAGGGATGGCATCAGCAGGCTGTGCCCACCCCAAAGCAGTGGAAGGAAGGAACAGCACTGGCACATTGCAAGGAGTGGTGGTGCTGAAGTGGAGTTAGTTAGCAAGCGCTATTAATAATGACAGCCTCCTGTTTCATTAGCCATGGTTTCAAACAGAAAGGATGTGGTATGCAAATTGCCATGCAAAGCAGGCTGGCAAAGACCAGATAGGGGCCGGGAGTTGCCAAAGGCTCTGATAGCAGCTGAAGCAACAGATGTGTTGCACCAAAGAGTGCCAGGAAGGGAACAAATGGCCATGGCTGCACTTTCCCCTGGGCAAAGCAGAAGTGTGAAATTGCCGTTTGGCAATATTTCAGGCAGGTCTTTATACGGGTAGTTGACCTTGATTTGCAAGGCTGATACATTAGGTGCCCTCCGGTTGGCACCTGCCAGATTAGCCAGCACCTAAAGACGTGTCAGCATGAAACCCAGACATAAAAAATTATCCCAGTCTAACTCATCAAAGGGACAGGAACTTATGGTGTACTAAGACATTATTTGCATAAATCGCATCTCATTGCTTTTTATAGCTTACTTACATGCTATAAATTTTCCAAGAAGAGAGAGAGAAAGGGAACTAAATAAGATTGAACAAATGCAGAAGGAGAAGTTTCTTTTCCTTCTAGCTGCACCAGAAGAGCAGTTGCTTCCCTTTGTCTGGAGGTGTGAGCAGTAAGGATGAGCAGTGGATGAAATTCAAAAAATTCAAAGCCTTGGCTTGGTTCAGACATGGCACCCCTCAGCCACGTTGGCCAAGAAAACACGCAGAAGCCAGCCTGGCTGAATAGCGTATGCCCCTGGAGCTCAGCTCCTAGTGAATGTGAACCGACTGTTGAAGGAATTTGGGATAAGACTTGACTGAACCTCTGCCAAGATTTGTCAAAAGCTGAGATTTGAAGCAGGATAGCCTTTTGAGATTAAGAATAGCTAGGCTGTGTTTCTGGCTCTGCCTCATACTCCTGGGGTGACCCTGGGCAAGGCGTTTAATCATGCAAAAAGGAATACCAGCTGTATCCTCACTTTACAGGGACGCAGGGGTGTTGAAAGGACAGATTAATTAAAGTTTAGGAGAGACTTGAGCAGAACAATGACAAGCCCTACATAAACATCTTGTTGCTAGAGCTAATGGGAACTGCAAGCTGCACCCCTGCGTGAATTCCTGACGTTACAACATTCGCTTTCGAGCTGGTTGGTGCATAAGAGATGAGTTTGGCAAAATAAAAAGCTTGATAATTTCTATTAGCGAATAGCAGCATGTTTCATTTTTGGTTTATTTCAGGTACTTTCTGGCTTGTGAACTCCTTTTCCCAAGATAATCTGTCATCCCAGGGCTGTCTCATCCTGACAGAGGTAATTTGGCAATATGCAAAGCTCCTGAACACCATCTTTTTCAAACCACTCCAGAAGTTCAGGCAAGAATCTGCCGCTTGTGAGATCAATCTAAAATTCAGATTCGATTCAGCAGATCATAATATTTGATTTGAGGTCCACCACCCTATCTCCTACAGATTTTTCATTCGAAGTTTCCCATCTCAGTAAAATCAATGTACGTTTAAGGAAGGATTTTTTGGAAACCATATGTTGCTGCTACAAGAACACATTGATGTCATACTGCTTGCTGGCAGTATATAGCGACTACTTCCATTTTCCAATTCATGCTAAAGCCCTTTATGCTGCTCTGTGGGTATATTAGAGTAGAAAACCATAGAATTCCTTATGAACCTAAGCTGATTTATAATATCACATAAAAGGTGAAATAGGAGGGTTTTTCTGCTTCCACTATAAACTTGGCAAAAATTGTTAATTCAGTCAAGTATTCTGTAAATAAATCCAAATCCTTCAATATAAAATGAAATGGATAGGTTGTTAATCCATTAGAAATAAAATAATTGTCTTTTTTTTTTTTTTAAATCCCTGACAGAAGTCTGAGGTTTGATAGATGCATGAGAATCATATTGTGGGAACTATTTTGCTCATCTGTATGTAAGTTGGTTGGGGAAAATGTGGTTAAAAAAAAAAAAAGTGCAGAGAAAAATAAAAGAGATTTGTGGGAAGATCAGGAAAGCAATGTTTCACATGGAAAAAAAGTGGGTGTTCTACATTTAACAGTGACTTTGAAATTACTCTCAACTTTGCCATGACAAAATTACTCAATTTCCCCCCAAAATAAAAATTCAAATCCTTTTTGAAGGTAATTTACTATTCCATAAAAAACCCCCACAACTAACAAAATCACAGTATTAGGACAATTTTGGGGGAAAAAAAAATTTTTTATGGGCTGGCATCAAAATGCATAATTTCAGGGGAAATGTGAACAGGAGAAATGAAAGAACTGAATGTTTTCTGTGAGGTAAGAGGAACTTTATGAGAATTTTCCCTCGTTTTCTCTGAATCCCCATGATCTATCCATTTCGCTGTCCATCCATCCTGAGTTTCCCACAATAAATCAGCAAGTTTTGGAGCTGCCAGGTGTGGTGAACTAACTTCTGCCGCATATTCTGGCAGAAAAGCTGTTCTTTGTAGGAGAGGTCCACTCAACTTTGCACGTACCGCCTGCATTGCAGACACCAGCCTCATTTACAGGCTCCAAACGATAAGGCAAGCGAACAGAAATCACAGCAGGGTTTTGTTTTCCACACCAACAGGCCAGAACCCACAACAAACCCCCAGGGTGGTGGGAATATTTGCCCACCCTCCGCTCCCACCCATAAGAGCATCCATCCCCACGCCTGGCGACACCGCTGCGGGGGCACGGCACCTTCCACCAGCCTGGAGGACAGAAGCAAGGTGACAGCTTGTCCTCCCACCCCTGCCTGTGCTGAGGGCAATTTTGGTGCTGCCGATGGCTATGGCATCTGCACCTTCTGCAGCTGACACCCCGACTTCTCCACTTCCACCCGGTTTCCCCTCTTCCCTGCTCAAACTCATCAGGAGAAGGGAGGGAAGGTGCTTGAAAATTCCCTTTGAAATCTTGCCTGTGAGGCACGTATTTATCAAAGCAAGAAAGTTGTGTGTGCGTGCACCAGCCCTGCCAACACATCAAAGGGAAGAACAAGAAGGAGTTTCAAAGGGGAGCCCTTGTTCCCCCTTCGCTGTTTCTCATGCGTACACACCCGTGCACACGCACACGCGTATTTTCCTCCCTTTAGAAGCGACTCACCTTCTGCTGGGGCTGCTCGTTAAAATCCGTGCTGATGGGGGGAGATGCACAATCCCTCCCCGCAGCATTCCGGGGGTTAACCAGCACCGCACTGATTCCTGCAGCAACCTGGAGACTGACCTGGATGCAGCACAAACCAGCGGCTCAGAAATGGTCCCTTAGAAGGATTACCCACCAAAGCATGTCAGCTCCTTGGCCAAAAGACAAGGGGGTGTTGTCTTTAGGACGTGTGACAGCTGATAAAACAGCCTTTCCCGTGGGTTCAATAACAGCAACGGGCTCAGAGACCCTTTCAACACCTTTATCCTGGCTGTCAGTTATGAAACCTCCTGATACTGATGGGACACAAGTCAGGACACACGTTGCCCTGCTTTCTGAGGGGTGAAATGGTGGCATATGCAGCCAAGTGACTCGAAGCCAGAGTGACAGGACAAACGCCCCGGGTATTCGCAGAGGGAACCTGAGTTTCAAGCTAAAAAAGACAGAGAGATGCCTGGCCTCATTTATGGGCTCTGAGTCTCCGTAGTGGGATGAGGGGGGCTCTGGGCTCAGCCCTTCTATGGGGTGATTTGGTTTCGTTCTCCATCTGCCTGCATTAGCAGTGGGTGACAGACAGCGGTGGGTGACTCCTGATATCAGCATTAGGAAGTGACAGAGGTCACATTTGTAATGCTAATATCACACTCCCAGTTCTGATGATGTTCTGCCTCCCTCCTCCCAGAGCCAGGGCAGCGCTACATCCATCCCCCATGGGGAGGGACCACAGGAAGCAAGCCGTGGTCTTCCTCAGCCTTCTGCCTGAGCACTCCTCCCCAGGAGGAAAGCATCGATGTGGAGCTGCTGGACAGACCGGGTGAACAGCAGGAATGCTTGGGGGGGAGAGGGGTCTGATAACCCCTGGGAGGGAGTCTTCTGCGTCTTGCTCCAAAGAGGGCTCTGCACCAGCTGCTGACCCACTGACTTTAAAGCATTAGGCTGCTTAGTGCTGGTATTGCAAAAGACTGAAGCAATACCAGGATGCTCAGGGCTCTGACCTCAGCCCACGTGGCTGTGCTGAGCTGGCTTCACCCAGCAGCGAAAGCCTCACACCTCACTGATAGCTGCGGAGTGGCAGCAGATCCAACTGCCCTGGCCAGCTGGTGCCCAGGGTGCTCAGCACCGATGGCTGTCCCGTATCTAAACATAAGCAGAGATTAACTTCAGGGACAGCATCTCTGCAAAGCTGCAATCACAGCCCTAATTGCAGGGGGATGTACCCACAGAGAGGTGGCACAGACACCCTTAGAAAGAGACTCAGCCCTGGAGAGCTCTGGCTCTCTTTAGAAGAGGTGGGCAAGGGACACTTCACTAAATGGGGCACTCAGCTCCCAGCTGGTCACACAAGGTCACAGAAGAGGTATGTGACAGGGGAGCACTCCAAAACTCCCTGCCCTGAGCCTCAACCACAACCTCCCTGATGCTTTCTTTGTTAATTAACTAACCTACCAGAAGAAGTACAAGTTCACCTCCCTCCTGCTTCCCTACAGATGGATACTTGCTGTGTTTGGAGTTTTTCAGCGTGGCTGTTGGGGAAAGCACTGGTTCAAGCAGGCTGTGCCCTGAGAGCGATGCTTGGCACAGCCTGAGCGGGTCCTGTGCTGAGAACCTCCCGCATTGCTTCGTCCCAGAGACCCCACTGCGCGAAATGTACGGGAGACAACACTGCCTTCCAGCCAGAGCATCTCCTGCTGGCGGCCCACGGAGAAATAAATGGGTACCACCTGTCCTGTGTTCTGACTCTGAGGACTCCTCCCTGTGCACAGCAACTTTTAGCACTTTCCTGGGCAGATGGATAATGCTTAGGGTGAATCAGATGCTCATATATCCCTTGCCTCAGGTTTCTCTACTAAAGTAAAAAGAAAATACCTTTGGTAACTCCTTTGCTGCAACTCTGAAAGACCCAAATGAAGAGGGTGCAGGTTGAATTCTGATGGGCAGCAGGTCTAGAGGGCCATAAGGCAAGGTCTACCTGAATTGTACCTGGTGATGATTCTTTCTCCTGCTAGCATGCCAAACCAGGGTGATGGCTGGTGCATCCGCAGGTGTCTAGACACAGCAAGGCTGAAAAGCAGCAGCCAGTGGGTCTGCTACTGTCATCGCCAAATGACAGTGGCCAGGAGCTCCTTGGCTCTGCCCAGTGGCCTCCTGCTGAACCTCCTTGCTCTGTTCTCCAGCCCCTTTCAAAGTTTTTCAAGCAGCTCATTAACTGGACTCGGTGAAGGGGATCTGGCTCAAAGGAGGAAAGTCCTTGGTGTGTTAACCTGCACAGGATTTGTGTTTCAAGAGGGTAAATGAGTAACGTGCATCCGGGGCAGCGCGGGGTTTTGGTTCACAGAGGTTAGCTTTCTCTGCACTACACATAACACTCACAGCGGTTTATTGGTACGTCCTCGAGAGACTCTGAGCATCTTAAAGGGATCAGAGGCCTCTTTTTATAAATGTATTTAATATTTATTTTAAAATATGTGAGTGAATTTCCAGCTCATAAAAGTGAAGACCTCCTCTTCAAAGTTCACACTCACTAAAGCACAAAACAACAGATTCATTTCCCTCAGGAACAAAAGGCTCAGGCTCCATCTTTTCCTGTCCTTCATCACTCACCGCCGCCTCTGAAATTCCACTGAAACCAGTCCTGTCCTTTGGCCTTTCTGCTAATGCCTTCCTGGGACTGTCCCTCTGCTGTGCTGCGTCCTGCCAAGCTGCCGGGCTCTGTCCTGCTCTGAGTCGGAATGAATGCACCAGCTGGGCTCCTAAACTGGGTCCAGTTCAGAGTCACCCCTTTGTACACAGAAAATATTTTCAACCTTGAACAAATGAAGGAAAACCTGGCTCGGTGTGGATAGGGACTGAGGGAGGCTTCCCAGAGTGGGAATAAGGAGAGGGTCAGGTTGAGAGTCTTCGGTAGCAACGAGCAGATGTTTGTCTGTAGGACCCAATGGTTCCAGTCTCTCCAGGGTCATCATCGCATCTTACCCAGTTTCTGCCGTGCTCATTATCTTTGGAAGACACATCTGTCTGAGAGCACTCCATTTCTCCTCAATCTTCGTTTTCCTTCGCAGGCGTGGGCATCCTCCCTTAAACTTCAAGCACCTCTTCTCAGACCTCGGTTTCCTAACTAAGATTATTTATTGATAGCCTCTTTCTTTTCTTTTTTCTTTTTCCCTTCTGGCTCCATGGCTCATCAATTAACTGGAGAGGGTATCGATCGGTAATTGTGTCAGGTTTCCCAAAGCTTTCTGGGAAATGCAGCGGCTGCTGCTGCTTCAGATGATTGCATATGCTCTGTCTTTGATTCACAAAGCACAGCTTGGGAGTATTCTCACTCAATGTGACTTAAACGAGCAATGAGCTCACAATTTACCCTTAGGAGGGTATTATTTGCAGCTCTCGCTGGATGGGTGTTTGATGTTAAAAAGAAAACAGAAGAAGCCCAAACCTAACAATTAATTCCCACTGAGCCAAATGGAAACTTTAAATTGGGGGTCTGTGGCAGCCTGACATTTGTTAGTTTATAGCACCAGGCTAGCTGGCTGGAAGGATATTTGTGTCTGGCAAACGAAACTTACTGTAGTAACATGATTTGTACCACAGTCCGATTTCACCCTCCTCCTTCTAAAGGTTCAGTAAATCAAGCTCATGCTCATGGCACTCTGCTGTAAAACTGCTGCTGTAATCCCTACGGGGTCTCCCAGCACTAGCACAGCTCCTAAATTTGGAAATGATTCCCTTAACGAGATCAGATATTGATTCATAAGGGATTCTTTTCTGAGTCTTCATCTGCTTTAATACATGATGGATAATTCTGCCCTAGCAAGCCTGTAATTCCCAAGCCTGGGACTGGGAAGATGGTGTTGTTCTGTTCAAAGTGAGCAGTTGCCCACCTCCTTTCCCATCCCAAACCCCTATTGATTGCAGTCAAGGAGAAAACATGACATTGCCTTTGCCAGGCTGCCCAGGGATGTGGTGGAGTCACCATCCCTGGAGGTGTTTGAGGAAAGTGTAGATGTGGTGCTTTGGGATATGGTTTAGTGGGATGGGTGGTGTTGGTTTGATGGTTGGATTTGATGATCCTTGAGGTCTTTTCCAACCTTCATGATTCTATGATTTACATGCCTTAGAGCACACAGTGAAGAGATGCTGCAGAAGAGGGCTGAGGAGAAGATGCAATTTTTGGATGACAGTATTTTGGCAGGTAGAAGATGAATTGCTCTGTGTGCTCCTACCCAGACTGCCTGCTGCCAACAGGAGAGCTTCCTGAAGTCTCTCCTCACCCGTGTTCCTTGCTAAAAATCCTTGGGTTTCTCCAAAGTTGATCAGAAATTAGGAGAGAAATTGTTCCTACTGACTTAGGATGAGACTCTGACACACAGTGCTCTAAGACCAAGCTTCTTGCTCTTCAAGAAGCCACTTTAGCAAGAGGAACTGTTCAGACTACTCAGACTCTGGTCTTTAGATCCTTACACAAAACTTGAGGTGGAATTTGCTTGAAATAAGCTGCTGTCATCACTTGTGTGATGTTTCCACCACCAAGGGTAAGAAAGAGAAAAGGGAAAGAGCTGCAGGAGGGGTTGGAGTGGTTTTGAGGGTCTCATCCACAGTGAAAGCAGAGATTGATGTGAGACTGGGATGTTTTGTTCACACTATCCTAAAGCATCTCTCCGTTCTCCTGTGTTTCTGGTATTGCCTCCTAGGGTTGTTCAAGGGAAGGCGAGATCTTTGCTCAGGCTTAATATCATACCTCAATGGGAATAATAAAAAGTTTGTCAGATGAAGCTTGTTTTCATAACACCCCCTGCAAGCACACGTCCAGCACACACGCAGACACACAGGGAAACACAGAGGCTTTCTCATTATCCTCAGCTTTGTACTATCCCACTTCCACCACTGTGCTTTTCCCACTGTTTGTACATCGAGCTGCATTCAGTGCAGCATCCCTGCATGTGTTGTGTTTCTCACAGTGACCGGTGTACACATGTACCCATGCGGATTACGCACGCACCAGATCTTCACAATTCCCTCATCGTGCCTGGCACAAGTTCAAATGAGTTGAATTGGAAAGCGATGGCTTTTCCCCCCTCCCATCATCACATATAAATCTTCATCAGGTTGCTGACTTTCCAGGGTATCACACCCACTGTTTGTGTTTTGTGTTTTGTTTTGTTAATCTGTTAGCTCAGCAGATAATAAATCAGTCTTAGAAAGAATTAGCACTTTGATGATGCCATTCTGCCTCATTGAGCACCTTTTTTTTTTTTTTTTAATTAAGGGGACTAGTATTTCTTTCCATGAAGAGTTAGCATGTGAATTTTCTAGCCACCAGCAGAGCATCTTCTACACACTGAGCATCTTCACCAGACCGTCAGCTGCTGCTTCTCATGTCTTATGGACTCTCACACTGCCCTGGGAAAGCTTCTCAGCCCAAAGATGCCACCTGCTTCCTTGTGAACTGCTCAAAAATTGCTTCTGAGCCTGTCCTGTAGAACGAATGATTGTTGTGGGAGATGAACCAACATAGAGGGGTAGAGAAGTTGAGGGCGCCGGTTGAATGTGGAGTCTCCTGATGAGGTGGGTTTGACTTGGGCTGCTCTAACTGTGAAGGTTACCCCTTGCTTTTCAGACCTGATGCCATGTTATTTCCCAAAGTTCAGAGCTGCTGTCAGTGCATTGAAAGGTTGTTTGAACAAAGGGCTGAGTTCCAGCGAATAACATAGAGAAGGTTCCAAATCAGCCCATGTAAAAACTTGGTTCCTCATTTTAAGACAAAAGCAGAATCACATTTAGAAGCTAAGCTGAAGAAGCGGCTTTATTTCTCCGTAGCATCCCTGTATATACGCTGAAATGCATTTCTTCCCCATCCATCACAGTGAAGAGCATATTTGCTTAAAGTAGTTGTGAATGAAAGAGATGTGATGAAATCACCATCAATGGTCAGGCTGGGAATTCATCAAGATGTCTATTGATCCTCTTAAAAACGTATCATTGCTGGTTGAATTGTGGAGCCTAATGGAAGGAAAATTAGTCGACAAAGTCGGTTTTATTTTCCCAGAGTTATAGACTTCATCGTATTTCCAATTCGCTGCTAAACAAAGCTATGAGCCTACTTTTTGTTCAATTCGAAGCATTTAATGACTTCATAAAAAAAACCCCAGACTGTTGAAATTTATATCCATAAGTTGTCATCTTTGCCTTATTTTCAATTTTCCCGTGAAGTTATTAAAACATTATGTGCTCGTAATATATTTATGGGGAGGGGGAAATGAGGTGTAACTCTGACTGAGGCACAATGGTTTGATAAGAACCGTAAAGCACCAACTTCCATGAACTTGTACAAGGGAAGATGTGCGTGCGTGTCTACACACTGAATGGACTTTTGAGTGCATCTATCCCACACTTGTTGCACAGAGTTTCTATCCTTCCAACCTCCATAAATATTAATGAGCCTCAAAGGTATCAAACTCTGCTCAACAAGTTGAACTTAGACTCCCTCCTGCCTTTGAACTGCTTTGCCTTTTTCTTTTGGATACTACATGACAGAGGACAGGAGTTTTGGAGCAAACTTCACCGTAGTGTTCTGCTGCTAACAAGCACAGAGCCCATTATTATTCCCTACGCCTTTATTCACAGGGGACAAAAAAAGAAAACATTAATGGACATAAGTAGCTTTCTAGGTTTCTGTCCTGTTCTGTCTTCTGTTGGGTTATGCTGCACCTTCCCTGTGCTGTCTGAACTTCTGGCCTGCTTTGTCAGCTGAGGGCAGAGCCAAACTTACCTTTGTAGGTAGGATGCTGGGCACGTTGGCTGTAACAGCTCTGGATGGGGAATTTCTCTCTGCTGCATGTCTGCACAGTGTTTTGTGCAGGGCTCCTCACCCAGGACTCCTATGGCTGAGTTAAGAGCTCCTCATATGGCACCAAACACAGATTTACAGTTTAGAGGACCATTGGTCACAGTCTCAAGACTTTCTCTCCACGGAAAGAAGTCACTGCAATGTCCAAGTTGAACACAGCAGGCAGGTCTGTACTGAAATAAAAGGGACCCCTGATTTTCTGACCAAAAATGCCATCCTGTTTTCACCCCAGTGTGGCACTGGGGTTAACATGTTTTGAACGTATTAATCATTTTAGGGAAAAGTTGGACCTGGTATAAATCAGAGTGAGCCATTGTCTATAGAGCAGAGCTACTCCAGTCTCCAGCGGTCGAGAAATGGTCCAACCAAACGGATGGCATGTCACTGTGAGTGATAGGAGGCCTATGTTTCTGTGTGCTAAAAGCAGCACAACACATTGCAAAGGCTAGGAAACTGGAGCGGTTCCGACAGAGTCACATATGGCTTCACATATATAATGCAAAAAATTCATCAGTCAAAAATATTGAAACACTTGGGAAGGGTGAAGCTCTGCTCCTACAACGGCTGCGATCCCACAGACTGAAGGGGAGAAGAGTGGAATGAGTGCCAAGAACTTGCAAAATCATTCCCACAATAGGGTTTTCCAAGGTGGCCACATGAGAGCGACTTTCATCTTGGGAGACCAGGATTCGTACCTGGCTTTAGTCACATCCAGCTGAGTGATTTCACCCATAGTCCTCTTTCATGTGCATGGCACCTCCAGCCAGCCTGGATGAGGAGAAGCTGACCATGCTCAAGCAGACCTGTGACAGCAAAGGAGGTTGCAAGACAAGTGCCTCACCCTATATCTGTTAGAGGATGAGGAGGAGGGAGCTTCATTGTAGCTATAGGGTTGGTGGATTTCAGCATCCTGCCAGCCAGGAGAGAGGTCTTGAGACAGGGTGCTCCAGAGCTGGCGTAGGCAATGCCAAAGGTTGTTGCAAGCCAGCACAGAGGAGGATAGGCAGGGTTAAGCCTCTGTGCTAGAACAAGGCCACTTCAGGTCAGGAATGAAGAGCCGTGCGGGGAATCCTGCAAGGTCTATGCCCTCAGGATTCCTGTCTCCAATCCACGCTAAGTTGGCTTTCTTGGGGTTGCTGCGTCCACTCCTTAAACAGGAGATGCAAAGGAAATACATGCAGGAATTTTTCCCTGCTGGGTGTATCGCAGCACCATTAAGCTTCACGCATGCACATCCAAACAGCTCTGCAGCACCAAGAAACGAGTGTCTGGGCCCATCAAAAGTGTACGTTTGTCTTTCTGGGACCAGCGTACACCCTGTTCTTTGCAAGACTTACTTTGATTGCTAATTTTGGGCTGACAAGATGCACGGGGCTCAGAGTGCAGCTCGCTGCATGGACTGTGCTGAAGTGACAGGACAGATCCGTGGGGCCATTTGCTGACACATGGAAGAAACAAGGAAAAGCATTACCTACATGAGAGCTATCTAAGACAACCCTGAGAATCCTTCTTACAGATAGCTCTGCTCCCGCTGACTCTAACGGTTTAATGCCAGAGCAGAAAGCCAGGCCCAGCACGGCTGGTAGGAGAAGGGTTTAATTATTTTCATTCTTGATTTTCATTTCAGCTTTCCTAGTAATTTGCATTGCCTTTGTTACCAGAACAAGGGAGACAAAAGATATTTGGCTTGGAGATTCCTTTAAAAAGCAGTTCTTCATCAACCTGCCTGACAAGCTGTTAAAACCAAACCCCACAAATCCACATGGGCTCAGACCCAGGGTGACTCTTCTGGACCATGACCCTCCAAGGGCAAGAACAGAACGCAGTCCTCTGGACAAGTCCTCAGTCTATTTGACGGGAATGCCAACACCAAGGCCAGTGCAAGCCCAGCTTTGGGCACGTACTATTTACTGTTGTCGACAATTCCTGGCAGGAGCTGAGCTGGACCACCAACCTTTTCCCCCTGGATCACCAAAGATGCTTTTGATGTAATTAGCTCATGGTGAGAGTCACAGCAGCCTAATTTGGAGGCAGGATTTGTGGGGTTAATAATTCCATTCTATTACTGAGCCTCGACGCTGGATGGAACTGCATCTGTGTGCTGAAAAGAAAAGCAAACCACCAGCACCAAGGGAAGGGTGGATCTTTGGAGACGGTTCCAGACACCCAGGAGGCCATCGTATTTTCCTGCTGGAGTTAAGCTGACGGGTGTTGTCCCACACTGCACACATGGGAATGTTCTTTATTTTCATTTCCGGCTCAGAAAGCTTGTGCCCAGCATTTTCTCACTGGGAAATCACAGTTTTCTGTACCTGCTCATCATGAAATCAGAGCATCCAAACTGCTTGTGAACTTAAAGAGCAACAACTGCAAAACCCTGTGCTATGTCTGTGTCCACAGCCACCAGCCTGTGTGTCCTTTCTGCCCGTCCTCTGAGCTGGCCATAAACAAACAGCCTGCTTTGCGGAAAATCGTATTAAGAAGGAATTTTTTTTCCTTCAATGATTCTGGAGTGCAGCAGTCACCTCTCCTTTCCCAGAGATGCAACCACCTCTCTAGGGGGAGGAAAATAGGTAGGTCTTTGCCACTAACTGTTAAATTTGGGACAGAAGGAGGCTGAGAATTTGGAGTAAGAGGTCATCCATGTGCATGCAGGTGAATCTACCTTTACCAGAAAAAAAAAAAAAAAGAGGAGCTCCATCAGAGCTGTTCAGAGATGGATCTCTTTTGTTAGGAAATACAAGGGTTTTAATGCAGAGATTGCAGCACCAGTCTGGTGCTAGATTAAAAAATACGGCCGTATACATTAAAAATATTGAAAATGGCTGGCTCCTGGGTGGATACGCAAAGCTGATGTAGTTGGAATACATTCATTATTCTGGAAACACAGGCAGATTTCGTGCCTTGCTGCAATTTGCTGATGCTCTGCTTTTCATTCCATTTGAACCTGTTTCCCTTCATGTTAAATATTTTTTGAGTAGAGTTGGCTCTGGTGTTTTTAATGCCCTTAGCAGAGTCTGGAGGTCACTGCAGCAGAGCAACTGGTGAAGACAGCAGAATTCCAGCAGCAATTGAACTGCTTCCATGAACCGCTCTTCGTTGTGTCCTCTGGACATCTGTTGTGTTTCCTTAATGGGGACTGTTGGCTTTGCTGTTCAGGAACCAAGAGGAATATTATCAAGAGTTCAAAAATACCCTGAAGCGCTGGATAAGTCAGATCTAAACACAGATAACAACACCAGCAACAAAATAGTTTGTAATGCTTTGCAGCTCTTAGCGTGTACCTACACCGGCGGAGAGGAATCTCTGCTGATTATTGACTGAAATTCCCTTCGCACTCCTTAAACAGTGTGAGCTTCACATAACCTTCAATCATCTCAGCCCCAGATGACAATGAAAAAGCCTTGGCAAAGGGAAGGCGAGCGAGGAAGCTGGAGGGCCATGGCAGGCAGGAGGTTTCCGTAGCCCGGCAGAGCAGCTGTCTGCAGCCCAGGCAAGAGCAAAAACTGTCTCTAGCTCGGCTGCAGAAGGTAGAGCCTCTTCAGAGCAAAGCAGCATGGCAGCACCCGGGCAAAAAAAGTCTTCCCTGGTGATGCCCCAGCATCAGCGGGTCCATGCATGAAGATGCGTGGGCAACCATGGAGCCACTATTCCACAGCCGTGTCAGAGACCAGCCGGGAGCGTTGTGCCTCTTGATACAACAGAAATGTCACGGGAACACAGCACTGAGATTTCTCCCAGCGTCTTCTGTGCTTACCCTGAGCCAGGCAGGAGGTAGTTTCTGGGGAAGGGACATTATTAACAGTGCTTTCCAGAAGTTTCCAGCAGCTCTGTAAGAAAGCGAGTTAGTCTTTCACAGGAATTTTCTGCTTGAAAACATTAGAGGGTTTGGTTTTTTTTTTTCCTACACCGTGCTGCAGGCTCCTGCATGTTATGTTGTCATACTTGGCAGGAGGACGAGGGGTAAGGAAGTGTTAAGTTATAATGTAAATTGAGTTTATTGCTGTCTGGCAGAATATTTTGGCAGCCTTTTGTGACAAAGCCTCTGCCACAAACACTTTTTTCGCGTTTGGAACCAGGTCAAACCGTTAATCTGGGTGTCTGCAGGGACATGTACAATGCTACAGCAGCTCCTGCTGTCAGAAGACGGATGCATCCCTGGCTTCCCACCGCACGCGCTCACTTCCAGCAATGTTGGAGTCGATGGGTTTTGCTAGCAAGAGAGATTATTGGGGCGGGAGGAAACGACTGATTCAAAAGGGTCTGCATTAAACAGCTGTTCAAACCATTAGGTTTCCAGTTTCTCAGTGTTTGAGGACAGGCACCACTTCTTTCTCGAGGCCATCAAAACCGCAGCACAGATAATTACGAATCTGCCAATCTGTTAATGTCAAAGGTACGGAGGAAATCTATCCCAGCCTGGCCATGAGTAGTGCACCTTTGGGACTTGTGTTCCCGTAAGTTTTGTTGATGTCACTGATGTGACACCCGCAGGGCACAAGGGCAGGCTGGCCAGTGGGTCTGGCAAGAGGAAGGACTCATCCCTCGTGTCCTGCTGGAAGGGCCCTCCCGTTCTCGGTGGTATCTTGTGAAAACCTCCGTTAGGTTATAACGAGTTTCTGTCATGATCCATCCTCCGTTGTTTCAGCTGGGGAAGGGACAGGGGGAAGAATGGTAGTGAACTGCACTTCCTTCCTTCCTTTGGGCTCATGATGGTACCAGTTAAAATTAATGGGGCTATCGTGCGTGTGCAAGCGTAGGAGAGGATTTATTTCATAGAGCCGCAGATGGAAGGGTTAACTATATGCCTAAAATGGTTTTGCTATTCAACTATTTTCTTGGAAAGCTTTGAAATGGTAAGCCTTTGTAGTTTTTTTTTAATTAACATTGATCATTGGCTGTACCAATTAATGCAATTACTTGGTCCAGAATAAAACGTCCTATCAGATCTGTATCATATGCTAGTCCTCTCAGAAAAACAATTTAGGCAGAGCAGACTGAAGAAGTGGATTAGGCAAAGAAAACATTTCTGTTAAAATAAATTATCATTTGGGGTTTTTTTAGAAGAAATTATACATTGCCTGCATGCAGAGTCATAACCCATTTCCTTTTCAATAGGAACTAAATATGTTTAATTACTGGGCTGCCATATTAACTATCTATTATTTTTGTTTAAAGAAACCAAGAAGGGAACAAATGTTAAAATCTAGGAAATTGGCTCAATATTGAAATTTTCTCTTGGGATCCAGGTAGGATTTGAAGTCTCAGCAACTTTGGAGGATGGCGGTTCTACCATGGGTTCACACCTGATTTTTCCAGTTAATTTCAGTGATCAGAGAAGTTTACAGGCACTGTAATTTCCCAGTTCTGCGTTGAAAGGATACATTGGAAAACAGAAACATGACCTGAGTGTAACCTCCCTGTGAACTATAAGCTATATTAATATGACTGTGGGTGGTGGGGATTTATATACTTGGATCCAATATTTTTTTTCCTCTAAAGTGTTAATCCTTCACTTGGAACCCACATATAAAGGACTTGGCTTTTCAGGACCAGATCATTTGTTTTCCAAGCCGGTGGACGCCTGAACAGATCTCCTGGTGGGAATTTGTTACCATCAAACCTGAAATGAGAGCTTAATTCTGGATTTGCCTGAGGGCCAAACCTTTTTCACAGTTCAAACCCACATCTAAATACCAGCACTTTGATCTTCCCTGCTTCATGGGCTCCATTCTTTTATCCTTAATTCAGCCAGATTTTCAGAGGAGATTACACCTCGCTTCTTTGTACCTCTACTTGCATGAGCATCCAAACCCACCATCTCCCACCAGTTCCTTCTCTCTGGGTGGTGTAGACCATCCTGGGAGGGTGTTCCATCCTAGGCGTGTGAGACAGTGCCCTCCGGACAAATTCAGAGACAGGAACAAAACAAAAGTCAGGAGAGAGAAGACCTCCAGCTCCAACCTCCACCCAGCATTTCCCAGGCTCTGGAGGGCTCTAATGATGTTGCTCATTGGCATGACCCACCACGATGCCATGCACCTTCTGAATGTCACTCCAGGACAAAAAGCCAAACGTTCTCCTATCTCTGCACCTAACATGACGGAATGGACCATCCAGCCCCGTCCCCTCCTGCTGCNCCTCAAAACACTAATTAAAAAAAAAAAAAGAAAAATTCTGGGGTTTATATATTCTTTTTACTAGTTATAAAACATTAAATAAAGCTGAAAAAAACAAAATATTACTTTGTATGTCACCTTCTCTATTCACCAAAGGTGCCGTGAGAAGGCAGGGATCGGGGTGTATCGCCTCCCACGCCTGTTTTATAACTATGCTGTTGTCAGTGAGCTGAAATCTCATTTTTTCCCACTGATCTTGAAAGATCACCTGAGCGTTCCACACCTGGAGCTTTGGCATGGGACACAGAGTGATGGGTCTGAGGGGTTACCTGCGGTCCCTTTTCAAGGTCACCCCTCTAGGGCACGAGGCACAGAGGAGTCTGACTTCTGTCGAGAGATATCACAGAAGGAGCCCAGAAATGAGGTGGACTTTGTGCTGCGGGGCATTTGCAAGCAGATGAGTGGTGCCAGACCTAGAGGACAGAAAATCAGGGCAGGCACTTGGCAAAAGGGCTGCAACACAGCAAATGGCACCGGTTCAGCTGGAAATCTCTGGGGCCGCGAGGAGTCCCAGGCTGCTGGGTGAATCCTCCAGCAGCCGCCGCCCCCAGGGGCTGGAAGCTGGGATCTTTAGGAGAATCAAAGCGAATTAGGGGTTAAAATCAGTGGAAATTCAGTGTAAAGCAGATGCCTTTGGGGCTGCTTGCAGGCTATACAAGATCTAGATTTAATGGGCAGGAGCTCCCCAGGGCACTGTCCGGGCTGTTGCTGTGTTCGAGCCGAGCTCTCCCTCGGGTGTAAGCTGCAGAAGCACACGTCGGCCCCCAGGTACGACCGCCACGCTCAATACCTGCGCCGTGCGGTACGAGAGAGAGAGTTTAAAAGCAGGTCACAGCTCACTGTACTGTCAACTCTTTCTTCTCAGGTGCATCAAGGCACTCTTTCATGTCCTGCTGAGGCAGGAGCAGCGATTCCTGAGCATGCTGAGATCACGTAGCTCACCTCCCGCAGTACCAGCACTGGGGACTCTGGGGAGCCGCTGCCTTCCCTGCCCACCGGCAGCAGAGGGAGGATGGCAGCAGGTGCCACATGTCACCAAGTGTAGAGCTCGGGTGGCAGTTGGTGGCATCAGATGCTTTCCATGCACTGCCCGGTGCTGCTGCGATGCCCTGCAGCTCCCAGAGCAGCCCTGTGCTGCTTTGCTTTCCCTGTCCCAGCCGCACTTTTATCTCTCTGCCCTCATCAGGTGCTTCCCGGCTCCATCGCATGTGTTTTCCCGTGGGAAAATGAGCTTTTTCTGAGCAGCAAAGGCAAGGCCTGAGATAAACCACCTCACTACGGCAAGATGAGCGGGGAGGTTGAGAGGAAATAAATGTGTGGTCGTCACCTAGTGTCAGAGGCTTCAAGCAGATCGGAGGCTGAACTCTGGGTTCACCATTTTTCTAGATGAGTGGAGAAAAAGGCAGGAGAAATTCCAGTTGTCCATCACTTGAAGAAACAAGTTCTTCACCTCTTCCCTTCGTGCCTGCAGTGAATGGATGGTGAGACTGGGAGCTTCCCCTTCATCTCCAGATTGGAATCCCATCCACTTGCTTTAAATACCACTGGGGCCACTGCTCTTGATGGTTCCCAATTTCCTGCCCCGAGAATATGGAAATTTGACCATTGCCAACAGCGCTTCCCTGTACAATGACAGCAGACCATGAATGAGAGATGGAGTCATGAAAGCTCACGAGAAGAGGAGGCCAATCTGCCTGTTCTCCACGTGATGAAAGGATGGAGCCAACGTGAACATTTTCCATTAAACTGGCTTTCTGAAACAAACAGTTAGCACCCAAATAATTCTGTTCGCAGGAAATATCTGCTTCTCATGGAAAATGTTAGTTTTTTTCAGATAGAGAAATACATTAAAATGTCATATGTCAAAATATATCAAATATTTTGGCTGAACTAAAACTGAGACAGGGCTGTTTGCAAAAAAATTCCAGCAGGGAGAAGTTAGACTTCTCTGACTCAGTTGCTTAAGCTCTCCTGTAGCAGGCTTCATCCACAGTGTGTGTATCACTGTATCCTCTCCTTTCTGCATACAGGAAAAAACCTGAGATATTGGAGTGATGCAATTAGGGTAGAAGCAGGGTCTTGAGTATTCTGGATAAAGTCATATCTTTTTTTTTCCCAGGTATAGTCATGCATTGATCATTCCCCTGCTGCTGTTCCCACTGAGTGTTATTTTGGGGCAGACAGAAAGATCTAAATGAGAGCCCCTGCATGATGCTACCCCACAGAGGTTTCTTCTCTCCCCCCCATGCCAGCCCCGCAGGCAGGGCTGCACCCACCACCACCCCCTGGGAGATGGGTACCGAGAGGAGGGATGCTCCGGGTTTCTCCAGGAAACCTGCCAACTGCACAGGATGAATGCAGCCTGGAAAAATCTGTTCACCATGATGTGTTCATGCAGCTGGAAGGATGGAGCTGATATTTCACACAGGCCTTCCCGTAAATCACAGAATGACTAAGGTTGGAAAAGACCTTAAAGATCACGTAGCTCCAACCCCCCTGCCATGGGCAGGGACACCCTCCACTAGACCAGGTTGCTCAAAGCCTCTGGGTTTTGAAAGATGTACAGAAGGATCTTGAATGTATTTCAAATACAGAAACAAAGGGCTCTGCTCCGGCTCATTCTCACCTGCCGTGTGTCATCTCTTAAGTGGCTCAATTTACCCGACACCAGCAGGAAATTTAGTTTGTGAACACAGCTCCTGCAGATGCACGTGCCAGGTAGCCACACAATAGCCAACAGCACTGCTCGAAATACATGGGGGTGTAAGTCTGACCCTGACTGATACCAGCAACAAAAACTGTCCTGGGTACCATCCCGACCATCACCGTGCACAGGATTCCCAGTCTGAGGCAGGGTGAGCTGTGACACAGTTGGTTCATCACAGCTATAGAAATCCTCCCCAAAGCTGTGAATTGTTTCCGTCCTCCATACCCAAAGGAAATAAACTCACACTCAAATCCCAGCCGTCTGTGCAGGGTTCCCCTCTTAATATCTCCGCTGTATAACACCTGACAAGAGATCCCCAAGTGGCTGCCTGCTCAAAAAAATAGAGGAGACATCAGCAAGGACATACCCACAGATGGGTACTTGGATGCAGCCCGAAAGATTAGAGCAATAGCATCATCCATAGTCGACCAGAATTTCTTTTTTACAGGCAATAAATATTGGATTTTTTTTTTTTTGCATCATGTCTGCCTTCTCCTTTCTTCTCCTTTTCTTTTTTTTTTTTCTTTCTGTATGGTAAGGAAAGAGCACATGATGAGTGTGGTATATTATAACTGAATATTAATCTCTCCTATTCAGTCAGCTCATGCATTCATTTATACGGATGATTTCCTAGTTTTGTTTGAATACACACACACTCACTGAACAGTGAGGTTTATTATGAAAAATGCCATCAAATTAACTCTTTTAAAAGATGCCAATACCATTGGCAAGAATTGCATTTTATTTTCTTTGTAAATGTGCCGCTTCCTTAGACAGTCATTTCTTTGGAAATCCAGTACTTTTCCAAACGCAAAGACGCTGGTGATGAGCAACTGTCATTCCCACATTAAAAAGCAAAACCAAGCCTTGATCTTTCTACAGCAGATTAGGGAGAGAGATAAAAATGAGATGAAAGCCTCAAATGTCTGTTCCACTAGGTTCGAGGCATTCTTTTTGTTTTAGTTCCGCACTCTGCCTCTTTAATTCCCGCTGGCTCAAATGCCAATTTTCTGCTATGTTGGCATGACTGCCGAAGAATTGCTTCTGTTAATAAACTGCACAAAATAGCTGAGCAATTAGGCAATTAAACTGTTTTAAATTTAATTTAAAACCCTGGCATTTTGCTAGAAGTACTTTTTTTTTTTTTTTCCTTTAATCCCATCTTTTTAGTGTGGTGGGAGGTAGAGGGCAGGTTGGAAGGGTGGGAAGGCGACGAGGGAAGAGTCTGGTGTAATCAGAGTTTACTCAGGCTCCTGCTGCAGAAAAGCACGAGGGCTGTCCGCTCCGGGCAGCACATTTCAGCCCTTGCCCCTTATTAGAACAAGTCATTTTTTCCCAAACATTTAACACACAAACAAGCTTAATCTGATTTCTGTCCTGATCCCAGATGGGTATCAGGGCTTGTAAGCAAATGATTTCAAGAGCTGCTTACCTGCTCTTGGCTGCTAATCTAAAATAAAAAGGAGTCGTGGAGAAAACACAGGAATTACTGCGCCCGGGGCTGAGCAACCTGTTCTGCTCCTCACCGTGTGCTCCTGCTGCATTCAAGGGCACTTCTCCAAGTTCCCTGAACCGTAGGAAAGTTGGTCCTTTGAGATTATCTGACCTGTACTTACAGAGATGCCTCTTTTTTAGCTACAGATCAGGTTTGCATTTTGATAAATGCTCTCTCACTGACTTGCTGTCGATGGTGGCATGGGGATGGACACTTGATGAAGATGGACCCAAGAGAACAGTGGTGAGAGGGCTTCTTCCATCATGCCATGGCTGTAGCTCCAAGGCCATCATCAGCTGCCTTGCTCTGCTGCCGGCCAAAGCCCATCACACCACATCCCTCCCCAACACAGCCCTCTACCCCTGGGCCACCATCCAAACTCTGTGCATGTTCCTCTGTTCTGACCCACCATCCCAACCCATCCCATTCATGGACCCAAGCAAAGATCTCCCAGTAGACATAAATCTTCCACCACTCAGCAACGTCCCTTTCCTGTGCATCACAACTGCTCTTCCACCCTCGCTGCTTCACACCACGCACCTCAGCTGACCCACAACTCTACCACTCCCAAGTTTTTCAGAGCAATCTGTCCTCTTTCCTTCTCAATGCATTAAATCCTTTTTTTCTTACCATACCGGCTGGAAGAAGCAAAATATTTTCCTTAGTGCCCTGCTAAAATTTTTCCCTAATAAAAACTCACCGTGTTTTCTGAGCCTTTTTGAACTACCTACATTTGGATGAATGATGCCACAGCTAAGCAAATATAGCACAATGTTGTATACCCTGCAGTGCTGACTGTCTCCTCAAGGAAAGCTCAAATTTCTGTGGTCATGTAAGGGCTATTTTTAGTGAACCAGTCATTCTTGTTATTTTCCTAGCCTTTGAAATTAAAAATAATGGAAAGCAAAGAATTAAAATGATTTTTCTAAAGGTTAGAGTAGTCACATGCTGTTTGCAAAATTTGAAGTGAAACTTCCCTCTCTGAGCTAATTCGGGGATATCAGCAATCGTTGCAATCAGGCTCACATTATCATTTACACTTAATACCCCATGGGGACCAATCCTGCGGGAGCTTGGGAAATGTACTATAAGTTAATTCATTATTTCTGGTATGATTCTAGGCTTAATCGAGATCTCGTGTTCTGCACAGTGAACTCACTTGTTACCCTGAGAACAGACAAGTCAGTCCCAGGAAGTTCCCGCTGCAGCTCTGAGCATCCCCGCACCCCTGTGCTGCAGAGGAGCTGTCACCAGTGCTGTGCTGGGCTGTTAATGGAGACACCAGGGCTGGAAGTGCTGGGTGACCTGGGGAAGCGAGACATGCCATGGGAACAGAGATGCAGAGATGCAGAGTAATGGGGCATCAGCAAAACTTTCGTGTTCTGCTTTTTGGACATCTCAGAGCACCATTTCAAACCCCTTTTTGTCTCTATGTGTTAGCATAGATTGTAATATTAATTTCTGTCCTTTCCTCCCTCCTGACATTGACTTTCCACCACTAACCCCTTGGCTGTTCAGTTCATTCTGACAGCAGGGTCTTCAGAACAGGATCTCTCTGTGTTTATACAGTGCTCAGCACGAAGGGAAACTGATCTTTTTGCTGGACCTTTACCTGCTCCTGTAATGCAGATAATAATCACATTACATCCTTAAACCATCTGTCCTGTTTCAACGTATCTGACAACCTTCTGAGAAAAAAAGAGGTATGTGTTATGCATACGTGAATAAGTGGACAGCACATAATTCCAGATCATCTTCTGAGTGTCACCAAAAAATGAACTGTCCCAGGCATGACACAGGGGAGGATAATTAAATGGGTTGGTCAGTATGTTTGTACATCGCTTAGCAGCCATCAACAGAATTACTGCTCAAGGCAGACCCCAGATCACTCCTCAAGCCCCCTTGCTAGCAACATGTAGTTGGGACTTCAGAATAAGTCTTGGCTTTAGCATTGTACGTGTGACAAGATGTTCGGGCACCGTAACTCTTAGAAGAGAAGCATCAACTTTCCTGATCCTACAAGGAGCGTACCAAACTCTTTGTGTGGCCAACAGCACGGAGAGGAAGCCGTGCTCTGGCAGTGGGTCACAGGTGGGAGGTGACAACGGCTCCCCATGGGGTACCAGTGCCTTGCTGGGGTGGACTGGACACATAGCTGCACCCTCAGGTGTACTAATGATGCCATCCTCAGTGACTGCACTGTTTCATTTCTACCGAGGTTCAGGAATATCCAGCAGGGCCTTTCTTTCGGTCAGGATACTCAGCTCTGATGTGGTTCAGGAGCCAGATGTTGGTCATGAAGCACTCATTGGACACTTCTGCTTTGTCTTGTAACACAGGGACTGACTGAAGGAGGTCCCAGGAACTTAGTTGTTTGTTGTAGTTCCTACAAATACCAGCAGAGGTTGTATTGAAATGTGAGATAAACACATATGCAAATAATACATGATAAACACATATGCAAATAATACATTGACTCTGATTCAGTCATGATGACTTGCCAATAAATACACAACCACTCTATAACATATTACATTTGTATATTTTCAATGACCTAATAGATAGGAGCATGAAAGCATTAAATTACCATATAGCAAGACAACTACACCACACTAGACATCTATTAACGTACTACATGTCAATCAGTGTTTTACCAATTAATGGCTATCTAATTATCTTGCTATAATGAGCTTGTTAAATGCCAATTAAATGGCAAGATGTTTGAATGCATTAATAAGAATGTAATTACACAGTTATTGGTGACATAATTTTCACATCATTAACTAGTAACTTATCCTTATTGAGTGTAATAAGTATATTCTTTTAATTTCCCATTGATCCTGAATCAGGATACAATTGCTGGTCTGTTAAGACTGAGTGAGATGGCTGTAATTATCAGGATCATTATTGGAAAAGTTTTGTGTCTGCAATGTTATAAATAAGTAATAACTGAAGAATGCACCGGAGGAAAAGGGAACTACACTCAGCACACAGAGAACAACCTGGGGCAGAGAATCTTCTTCTTCCAGACAAGAAACGTACCACTGATAAGAGACCAGCTTTTGAACCTGGACATTGCAGTTTCTTTGGACAGCAGACCACTTATCAAACTTTGCTCCCAGTGTGCTCTAACTGGAAAGAAACCATGAGGAAGGCTGAGTCCTCACCTCGTGTGTCCTTCCCAGCTGGGGACACCCCAGGACACCCCAGGAGCTGTCAGTCTGGGATGACGCTCACCCTTCTTGCTCTGGATTGCTCCTGGGGAAATGGTTTCTGCTCCTTTTGGTGCAGCTGGGAAGGGTGAGATGCAAGGAGAAGTCACAACGTGCTCCTGCATGGAGCAAATGCAGCAGAGCATGGTGGGACCAGCACCCTGCTGGGACTCAGGAGGCCGTGGAGTCATTCCCAGCTCCAGCTTGTACTTCCCCTAAAATTTGGACAGGTTGCTTAATCTACCCTCCTCTCCCATTTTCTGGGACCTGTGAGAGTGAAATGATCACAGTGATACCGAGTTATCCAGATCCTCCAGGCCAGGGGCTGCACAGACTCTGGTGTCACCAGCAGCTCCCCGCGGAGCAGGTGTTAGAGCGAGTTAAAGCTGTCCCCAGGAAACCGAGCTGAGATCTTCGCTTCAACCATTAGGGTGTAATAGCTTGTATAAAAGAAAATAGCCATTCTTCCATCCCAAATCTTTTATTTATGAAAAGGAAATAAATCGCCCAGTGCATTTCCACACCGGGAAAAGCTATTTAACCAGGCGAGCATGCGTGAGCCATGGCAAATGCACAAATACTTCTGAGTTAATCTCTTCCTTCTCCCTCTTATCCCATTTCTGTGAAAGATTGGGCTCATACCATATCTACTGTATTTAAAATGAAGAAAGAGATTGACTGTCAGTTGCTGAATTAGGCACTGTACTGAGATATGTGTGCAACCAACTCAACCCTTGGCCTCAGTGACTTCACCAGCCCCCCCTCGTTAACCTTGACGAGTGCCGCAGATCCCAGGGCAGCCCGGCATGTGTCCTGCATCCCCAACTACACGTGCACTGCACATCTCTGGCAGAGCTTTGCCGGTATTTCCCAGACACCAGGAGGCAAGAAGATGCTCAGCGGTCCATCACAGCTCAGCAGAGAGCTGCAGCCTGCACGTTGAAGGGTTTTCCTGAACTGGGGCCAGTGGAACTACCTCATCGCTCCTGAGGATGTAACCTAGCCCTCTTCTAGCATTTCTGCTTTCTCTTTTCATCTATCTTTCTGACTCCTTCAGTATTTCATTACGAGAACCGGGAAGGTCTGCTGGATCCCTCTGCCTCCTGGGATGTATCTAACAGGAACGTGTTGTTCCTCTCTTGGACGAGATGGGCAAATGCACACACAGACATCACAGTAACATCATCTTCTATTGATCTCTACTGATCTAGGCACATCGCTGATGTGCTTTGTTGGTTTAAAGAGTTGTTTCCAGTGGATACTTGTCAGGTTCCTTCCCTTCCACATTTTCATCTCCTCATACGAGAGGCAGTTTTCTGTGAAAACACAGAGGTGCTCTCCTTCTCCACAACAAAACAAAAATAAAGAGAGGGAGGGAGAGAGAGAGAGAGACTCCAACCCCCATGCAACATTTTTGGTTTTTTGCCCTGAAAGCAATATGAAATTGCGCTGAGGAGGTACGGTAATAATCATCAGTGCCTGGAGTAATGATGTGTCTCCTGAACTGAAGCTCCTGACAGCAAAATCATGACCTGCTCCCCACAGGTATCAAAGTCACTAATTACCCGTCACGCGCTCAGGATCGGCGTTCATTAGAGAAACTGATGCTGTGTCACTCAGTCGTGGGAGCCTCTTTCATGTCTCTGCACTTTTCCTTTTGATAGAAAGAGGCTGCGGCAGCGCAGGCGCCACGTTCACCTGCTGCCACCGGTGCCATGCAGAACCTCCCTGGCTGCTGGGCTGCGCGGCGTGGGATGCTCGAAGCTGAGGATGTGGCAAGCTGGGCTGAAGGAGCAGCTCTTGGTGTTGCTTGGGAAACGTTTAGTAACAGAGGATGGATGAGCACGTTCCCAAGCTCTGCTGCTGCTGCCCATCCGGTTCAGCAACGCTAAAGAGTCTGAATCTCTTCTCAGCAATGTCCCAGATCCAGGTGTTTTCTTTGCCTCTCAGATGAACAGACCTCCTAAAGAAAATGGGATGTTCCAGCTGTCTCTTCAGGTAATCAGGATAATCCTGCTATACTTGCTATATAGGCTAACGAGATGATAGGCTTGGTACACCTTACTAAATTCAAATCCAAATGTCCTGCATCCAAAGGATGTCTGCACAGCCCAGGTTTGCCTGGAGCCTCGTTTCAGACCCATCTGTGATGGGATTTATACTTCTGCCTCGCATCTATTTCCCCATTATAGCCTTTCTCCTGATCTCTTTTTTTTTTTTTTCTGGGTTGTTATTTGCTTTTACCCCATGTCTTTGAAACTGAAAATGGTAGTTAAGAATTAAGAATAATTACTTTATTGGCACATTATGTCTCCAGTGGCACTCATCAGAAGAAAATAACAAGGAGTGAGCACTGGTAATGTTAAACAATTTATAGGTTACCTAGTTCAGAGAAACACTAGAGCCCCTTTTTTACATCCAGTACTGATCCCTGTTATAGCCAGAGCACTTGCTTGGGTGAACCATTAGTGTTTGCAGCATAGAAACCCCTATAGTGGCTATAAAACATATTTATACATCTATAAACCCAGGATGCTTTGGTCTATGGGAAGCACTCAGATACTTTGATAAAGAACAACATTTAGAAGCTGGATGTACATCGAAAAGAGAGAAGACGTGTCCACATTTTGAAAGCGGTGTTTATTTTCAGCTGTCTGCGAGGAGAGCCCGTCAGTTCGATGATTATCTGAACATACGCGGAACATTTGTAAAAAGCTGAGAGAATTCCATTATGTATAAGCTGCTTAAAAAAGTGGCTCACTTAAGGTTATTACATTGCTGCTTTGGGTTATTTTTGTTTAATTCAAACTCTGCAGCGGATGAGACTCAATTTCGGTTTAAACAATCACTTCAGTGCCTTATCTTTCTCATCATCTTCTGTACCTACAAAATTTGCAGTGTGGGACTCAGATAAATAAATACATGATTACACACACACTCCCTCATCATTTTCTCCATAACATTCTGTTTTCTGTGAATAAAGGAAATGTCTTTCAGAGTGGTTTTTTCTTCCTTCTGCTTTTAAGTGAATGTTTTCCAAAGCGCCTGCCTGTCCAGAACAGATTAACTCTCTTGCCTTAGAATGAGGCCAAAGCACAATTTTTAGTGTCAGAAGCTCAGTTTTGAATCCACAGAAGTTTCAGCCCAGAAATGTCTCTAAGAATACACTTACAAAGAGACTTCTCTAACCTGCTCCGTCTGAAGAAAGAATTAAAACATCTACCCATCGACCCAAGAAGGTGCTTCAAACGAACAACCCTACTGATGAAATGACTAAGATAACACTGACTGTGACTTTGTCCCATGCTCTTGCCCTTAAGAAAACGCATATTTGACAGCTTCTGAATTAGCTGTGCCTCAGGCTGAGTCCCTAGTGAAAAGGCTGCATGATGTTTCCAGACGTACCGAATGCAAACTCCGAGCATCCAAAGGAAATACTGCAGCAGCATCCTCTTTGGAAAAACCTTTCCACTGGAAGAGTCAGTTAAACCCTTTCCCTAGAAGGACTCCAAGCCACATCACACCTACATCAATAGGAATCAAATAAATTAACAAAGAGAAGAGCTTTCAGAAGGAATACTTTTTTTAAAGTATTGAAAATAGAGCATTAAAAGACATTTAAAAATCCCACTCTTCCCCTCAGGAGAGCTCTTCTTCATGGAGGAACCTATATAAGAAAGAATATATTTCTTTCATCATTCTATTTTCATATTCTTAAGATTTCCTAAGTCCCTCTTAGAAGAAAGTGACATTTTCTGTGGATCTCTTTCAACCAGCAGCTTTCCTGTCCCACCTGGGGCAAAGCGGGCACCTGGCAACTCAAATCCAGCCCAAGCCACCCCCGTTCAGTCCTTTGCAACGTCACGGCAGAAGTTTCCAGCCACGGTGCTGTGCATCTTCCCTCTCTTCAGGATAGATCTTTCCAGTCGGGGGTGGCAAATGGCTGGGGTCTGCGAAACGACACAAAATTGTTCTCTCAGGCGTGTTCTTCATTCCCCAAATTAAAAGGGAAGAGCGAAAGTTTAATTGAGCTTCCCTCTGCGTCCCTCCTCGCAGAGCGGTGGATCGGGGTAAATTGTGAATGCACTTTAATTCTGCCTCTTCTAAGCTTACCGCGAGCCTGGTAGCTCATTACACCCTCTGTTTTTTCTCCTGAGATGCTATAGAAATACAACAGTGTAACTAACACTTCTCCTCATTTAGAACCGCAGGTGGTGGGAGTACGTGTGATTTCATTGTCTTTACTTGGTAATTACAGGTCTGTTCCCGTTCCCACTGTCTCAGCAGGGTGCTTGTATGGTACACGTAGTTAAGTCCTTTCAGGTGCTTGCAAGGTGGATTAACACGGAATATTGTATCGCTGCAGAGCGGTACCCGCTCCGGTGTCCCTGTGACCGCTGCCTGCAGAAGGGATGCTGGCACATGGGCCAGGCTATCGGCTTGTATTGACACAACAGCAACGTGAAGCCTGGCTCAGCCAAAAGTCATCCCAGGAGGGTGATGATAGCTGGGATTCGGGTGGTCTGCCTTGCAGAGCTGGGTGGTCCATGGACAGTGTCTCTGCAGAGGGAGCAAAACGCGCTGACCCCCCGCTACTGCTGACCCCCCAGCAAGCACACATCGGTTCATTGCCCTAACCTCCACGCACGCTGAATCTTTGTACCTTTCCCCAGCTCAAGATGTCTGAGAATGTGAGATGTGATGAGCTACAGGGCAACGGCAGCAAGATTGACGCAGCCTATGATTTAACGCACGTGGCGGGTCCATTTAAAAATGTAAATATTACCCTTTGATTTCAGCTTCTGATTCCTCCAGACGTTCGTGGTTGATAAGCCAGGCTCCCTTCGGGTTTTGCCACCTTTCATCAGCGTGTATTATGTTTATCAGGCAGAAATCAATGTGTAGTAGGAAGGCACACTGCACATACATCCAGTGAGCGTGCCTGTATGTCAGCTGTATGTTAATACACCACGTTCATGTTATACTTTGAAAAACACGGTAGCCGGAGCCAACGCCGCTGACAGAGCAGATCCTTTCTGAACTTCTCTTTGAATTCCCTTTTTCTCTTTCAATTGGGATATTTGCATGAAGCCCTGGAAGCCCTACCTTTCTCCTATTAAAGCATTGGTGATCTTTGACTATCCTCCACTGGAACAGGCTTGTGAGTTCAAGGACCGAACCCAGCAGAGTTCATAAGGATATGCTTAAACTGATAGGATTAAATCTCGGGTAAGGCAGCGAAAGCTGGAGCATGTGTTTATCCTTAAGCACAGGCTTAGATGCTCTGCTGAGTAAGGGCTTCGCTGTGTCTGAAGCAACCCAAAGCCCTTCTCCTCTGCAGCCCTCCTACTCCACTGCTGTCTCTTGGTTGAACAAAGTCAAAGGTTGCCTGTGCAGCACACGGAGGAATGTCAGGCTGCAGCGGTGTAGATGCCCTGATGTCCCCAAGGCACGGCTGTAGGTGCACAAAGCTATTCTGCAGCATCTGGAAATTATGAGGACTTCATTCTCAATTCTCATATGGAAAGTGAGAGACAACCCAGGGCTACATAGGCTAAAATAGAGTCCCCAAAAGGATTTGTTTCCAACAAGCTGCTCACAGCAAAGGCTGACCATATGGGGTGCCAAGGGGCTGTCATCTTTGGATGAGTACATGAAACGTGACAGATGGTCAGAAGTCAGAATCCAAGGTGCAGACACCTCTGTCCATTGGGAGCACTTCAAATGCGAACCCCTCCGCACGCTTTGGACACCACTGGTCCCACACACCGTTTCATGGTCAGGAGCCACATAAGAAATAACAGCTGTGGTTTTTGCCTGGCGTTCCCTAAATGCCTAAAAAGCAATCAAAACCCAAGGTTATTCATGGAAAGTTGTCACCTTAGCCATGGTGGAAGTTTGTCTCTTCTTTCTCTGTAAGTCCAACGGCCTCGATGATCTTTGGCATCAGTTTTTATCAGCTCAGTAGTAGCTTCAATGGGGATTTCACAAGTTTATTGTTTCCTAACAATGGCTTAAAATCCAGAAGCGATCACCCTGCCTCTTTCTGTCTGAAAGACAACTAGCTAGAAAGACATCTGGATGACAATCTGACCACAACAGATCCCCAAGAGATCATGGACCGTGAGACAGATCTCTCCTTTTCCTGCTGGGTTTGTCGGGCGGTGGCAGGGCACGTGCGTGATGCCCACAAGAGCTGCCGGCAGCCAGAGCACCTCACCTGGCCGCGCTCCCCAGTGCCTCCTCCCATTTCACAGCACCTGAAGACGTGAAGATGCATTTTTACCCTCCACCTGCCTTCTGTTTGCAGGGCAAGAGCAAAACAAGACAGACTCATTTTTTCTGCAGGGGAATGTAGAAAATGCTGTATATAACAAAAACCATGCTCCATCATCCTCTGTCCATCAATAAACAGCCCAGCCCGCCTCATAGTCCCCTCCTTCCGATTTTTCATCTTTCTTCTATATTTTTGCTGTATATTTGCTTATAAATATTTCCATTTAAGAAGGGAACACTTGAGGGATATTCACCTGAGGTCTGAAATGATTATTTTTTTGTCTTGTGAGTATTGGAGAAGGATGCACAAGGCATCAGCAGAATGTTGCAACCTGGGTTATAGATTGCTGCTCAGCAGTTGGTGGGTTGGCTATTTCTTTTAATTGCTGATACGGTATTTTCAGACAGTGCTGATCTTATGACAAATTTTTTTTTGCCTACTTTTCTGCAATTAAGCAAGTTAGCTGACAGTTTTAAAAGTTTTTTTTCATGAAATAAAGTCTCCATGTATGTGTGCAGATGCACACATTCATGCACACACCATCTCGCCCATGCAGTTATATCTCACAGCAGTTCTGACTAGGGAGATTTTCTTCCAAATAACTTCAAAGATTTTCTTGTGCTAACAGAATACCTCAGAATTTTGCTTTCACAGACAGATCTTGTTTGTGAGGAGGTGTTTTCCAACATTTTCTTTTAGTTGAAAAGCCCAAATATCCAGTGAAAAGCTGTTTTGGTGAAAACTTTATGTCTGTGTGGGCATGATTTTCAGCCTCAATGTGCACGCCCCAATTTCAGGTCCTGAATTCTGAATAAACCAGGCTCACCTCCAAGAGTTTAAGGAATATAGGTAATTACATCATTACCCTTTTTTTTTTTTTTTTAATTTTTTTCCTTCAGCCTGTTCGGTTAGTTTATCATACATGTGGTCTAATTAGTTTCCTCCAGGACATTTCATCCAGAATAAATAATGACATTGCTCAGAAGGGCTCTAGTTACTTTTTTTTTTTTTGCCTTCCAACTGTGCTGAAAGGGAGGCTGCTGTCTAAAAAACGGTGCCTGGGCGGAAGAGACAGTTTTATAATTGCATTTCCAGTCTTCTTTGTATTCTTTTGTGTTATATGCTTGTACAAGGAGAAACTGGACAGGCCTGTTGGATAGCAGCCAGGCAGAATTGTCAGAGAGAGAGAGCGAGAGCAGATTGAAAATGAAATAGGAAGGGGGGAGAGAAATAAAAAAATATCAGAAGGATGTCTCAGAACAATGACTTAAGAAAGTGAAAGTGGAGGAGAAAATAGCAATTTTGTTATGTGTCAACTTCTGAGGTTTGAAAATTGTCTTTTGCTTTCTGTTTTGGGGTTTTTTTTTCCCAATTGTGACAGAGAAAGCTCGAAGTATGGGGCACGTGTGTTTCAGAAATGGAACTGGGACAAAACATTCGTTTTCTGACTAAACCTCGGGTGCTGAGAAACCCAGGTGCATGCTGCAGAATGACATGGATGGGGCTTGAAATTCGAGGCTCTGACAGTCTCAAGGTCATATTCCTGCTCTGGGTGAGAGCAGCGTTTCTTGGTTTAGGATTTCTATAAATTAATCCATTCATTAATTAATCAATAAATACATATTCTATATTGCTGTGAGCCAGGCAGAGACAGGATCCACATACCCAAATCTAGGGACAGCACCTTGACCTTCACGCTGCTGAGTGGGAAGGGCTCTTCTGATTTTCCCTCTTCTATCTTTTCTAAGCCCCTGCAGGTCTCAGTTTCCCAGGCTGACATACTAGAAAGTCAGCAGTAAGCAGGTTAGCCAGGGGTGGGGCTAGGCAACCTCCAGAGATCCCACCCAGCCAGGTGATTCTGTTAAAGTCAATCACCAAAGCATCCCTCTACAAGCACTAGGAGCTGTACTCTTTGTTCCAGAAAACCCACAAGTCATGGCCAGCCAGCCTTTGCAACTGGCAAACAAAGGAAAAAAAAGAACAAAAGGGAGGTAAAAAACCCCTTTGAGCCTTGGGATGTGATTATTTGTGCCGGGGCAGATTGAGAACAACTGAAATGAAAGGAGAAAGGTAAAGGCGGGTCCACGAGAAGCTGAACGGTGAGCACATCTCTTCCACGCTTTCCTTGAAGGCACAGCGAGTAGCTGTGCTTTATTCATAACGACAATATGATGTGATTCATAGCAATTGCTTCTTCCCGGTAAATTATTCGAAGATGCGTTGTTGTGCCACGTTGCAATGGCACAAATGAATGATGTTAAAATACCGAGCAGACAGAACGATAACAACTGTTACGGAGCCACTTATAAACCAGAGTGCATGGAGGCATTTGTACCTGTCTCTATCATACATTGTGAGCTACACATCTTAGGATGGTTTATGAAGGAGAAGGCAATTTCTGCTATTCTGTATTAAAACAATTCTCGGCGTTCTCTTAATTTACAGACATCTTCTCTCTGTTTGTTTGACATCAGCTCCAGCTCTCTGGCAGGCAGCGTAGGAGAGAATTCACAACCGGCTCAGCACTCAGATTTCTTACCCAGGTCAGGTCTGGGAGGAACAAACTCTCCCCATGTCCATGGGTATTTTTAATCCTGCCCCACGGTAGCACATAATTACGCAGAATGAAGAGGAGCAGGGAGCTGTACCCCTTCCCAGGGCAGAATGGGGCAACCAAGGCTACGAGCTGGCACGAGTGGGGAGGGCATTCCCTCCCACGGGTAACCATGTCCTGAACTCCCACTGATTCCTACAGGTGCTCAGCACCCATATGGGAGTCAGGCAGGTCAATGCCCTTGTGAGTCCACCTCTAAAAACCTACTCCAACGCTCCCTGGGGCCAGTGGAGGAGTGGCAATGGCTATGGCCATCCCTGGGTAGGGCACTGTGCCTTCCACAGCCTCTCACCAGCATGGACTCTAAAGACTCACATCGTTCATGCAGAGCAGCCAAAACTCAGCCCACGATGGCATGTGGCTTTCCTTGAGGGTTCTCCAGACAACACCAGTTCCCAGCACTGGGCTCCCAGGCACCGAACCATCCAGCAAGAGCAGCGCTGCTGGGAGGTCCTCTCCTGCCACACTGTTCTCACCGTGGTGGGTAGAGCACAGCGCTGTCCTGATGGAGAGGCACCAGAGGGTGACCCCCTTACACCGCACTGGGAGCATCTACCTTCAGCAGGAAAGCCAGGAGCACAGTCAGACTTTTTTTGGGGGGTGGGGAGAGGTGGAACAGCTTTTCTCTGATTTCCAAGGAAACGAATTTCATTGCCTGGCCAGACATCTCCTGTCAGCTGTCTCCCATGGAAATTGAGACCTAGCCCAACCAGCTTTACTGGGGTTTCTGGGCCAGTTTGCCTTGCAAGCAAAACGCTAAACTTAATTTCTTCTTTTCATTTTCCTCTCCTTTTTCTTTTTCCTTGATGCAGTGTGTTGGCTTTATTAAGACACTACCTACAGGATTCTCTCCTAACGCTCACAAGTGCCTCTTCCATCCAGAGGCAGCTGGAGAAATTGCTCCTCTAAGCACCAGACACTTAATTAACAATGAGACGAACTCTCCAGTTTGCTTGCTTTCTCACTCATTTGTCCTCTTTCACGCTGTCTAGTGCAGCGAGAAAGCATGTAGCAAGGTCTTGACCAAACATTTTGAACTGCAATCATCTTGGGATACCCAAGTAAGCTAATTACCGGCTTTGTTTCTCTCTCCCTTATTCCTTCTTCCCTCTGATGACAAGGGGATGAAGTGGATACTCAGCATATCTCCCCGCAGACAGAAAGGCCCAGATTTCCCTCGCTCTTTCCCCGCAAAGGAGTCCCCTGTGAGATATCCTCCGTGCCCTTCAATGACAGCACCGACGTCTCTCCTTTTAACTAGTCTAGTCCTTCTGGGAAGCTCTGGGGAAGTAATTTGGCTCCCACCAAACTTTGAAGTTCAGGTTGTTTCAGGAAAGTTTGTCAGCGCGCAGACAGACAGCAGGGCCTCCGGGTCAGGTACACGGCTTTGCCATGGAAAAAGCCAAGCCAAGAAGCTGTTAAAAACCCAATATCACTGTGTTCTGCCCCTGCACTGCTCACTCACCACGGCTGTGAGCTACAGCATCCCTATGGAGCCATGCCCCGGGCATGTAGGGCAGGGCACTGCATCGCCCCGGGGCAAGGGAAATGCATACACCATCCTGGAAGACCAGCACTGCCTCTTTTGCTGTGATAATTTCTGCTTTAAGCCTTTGACATTACTGTTTATCATCAAACCTGGCCCATTTTCCCAATGACCAGCGGGCAGTAAGAGGTTCCTCATTTTTATGGAAGGTGAAGGATAATTAATTCCATAACGAAGTGGGCATTAGCTGTGACGACTGCTGCCTGGGGGATTCGCATCCTTTTTAGCAACATCTGTCTCTGGTTTGATAGCCATGGAGCAGGCAGGAGAGGTGTGATGCGGACCTGTCCAGGCAATGGCTCAAGGATGTCCCTGGGGAAGGTGGATACCTTGGGGGGTCAAAAAATGAGCCCTTCCCTGTGCACTCCTGCCACAGCTGAGCAAAGGCTGCCTCCACACCAGCCCTCCAGAGGGGTTTTGGCCCCAGGAGGAAAGCAGCAAAGAGGGGATCTGAAGAGCAACGCTGAAGGGGGCTGTGGAAGGGGGAGCAGGAAAAGGCAGGAGAAAACAGGCTTCCAGTGAGAGCCGAGAAGGTCCAGTCTGGCCACTACAAGGGTGGTGAACAGCCCTGAAACCTTCTTGAGGCTCTTTCTGTATCTCTTCCTAAATACTATACAACCATCAGCAGAAACAGCCCCCCCCATCCGTCTGTGCATGGGATGTTGCCTATGTACCGGGTTGCAACAGCTCGTGTGAGGTTAGTGTCCATGTTCCAGAGACCAGAAAGTCCTGATAGAGCTCCTCCAGCATCACTTCTGAACCAGACTCACTGTGTCCTAGGTCCTGCAGCCCCCAGAAAGCTTTGGCTATTTCCAAAGATGCAGGAAGCCTGCTTTGTGACCTGAAGAGTGAGGTGCTGAAGACACATTTCAGCTCTATTGTAGAGTCTTTCTACAAGGCTGGGTAAGAGGACAGGTCCAGCTCTGTTTGCCAACATACTCTCTTTTTTTTTTTTTACCAGCAGATCACTGTACAGCCGTGAAAAGCCTAGTTAAACCAAGCCCTTGACATGTGTAAAGCTCTGTGCAAATATTAGCTAATCAGTCCTCAAAAATCCCTTCTCTGTACGGAGCAAGTAAATGTTGCTGGACCTGGTTCAGTGCAACCCAGCCTCACCGGTCCCAGGCGGGAGCAGGTCAAACAGGAGCAAGCACCAGCTTGGAGGAGACAGGCTTTCCAGCATCCCTTGCAGCACTTCCACTGCTTAAAAGAGCTGTTGGCATAGTGTTGCTTTAGACTCGTATCCCTAAAACTATTGTGCCCCAGGCATCCTAATTTCCTTGTAATCCAGCATCCAGTGTCTGTCTTCTCCAGTCCTGTTTGAGATCTGATCCTTTCCTCGCTTAACCTTGCCACAGCCACCACCTGACCATACAAACCGGTTTCTTGGACTCCAACTATCTCCCTTACCTCTCTGCTTTCTGACTGTGCCCTTGCCCTGCCCTTTGGATGAACAGATCTCTGGTTTTCCTTGTTTCCTACCCAAGAGAGCTGATCTCTGTCTTAGTTTCCCTCACTCCACTCCTTGGATCTATAACTTACTCCAGTCTGGCCAAGCTCATTTCAGCAAAGCATTTCCCAGTAGGGTCCTGTACCATCCCAGCTATGCAGTGAAGCTGAAATATTTGGACAGGGTCCTGGGACCCAGGTGGTCCCTTCCCTGGAGGTGCAGCGGTGGAGCACCAAGCTCTGTTGGGGAGGGATACACTTAGAGCCCCCCTCCTCATATACTGCAATGATTGACCTGAAAATGTTTGAGATGCATTTTCAGAGAGAGGTCCCACCCTTTTTTATCTATAATATATATAATATATATACGCACTGAAGATTGGTATATCCTTAAGTCAGCATCCTGGATCTGCTCCTGCCTCCTGCCCAGGTCAGATCTGCTTTTGCTTTAGGATCCTGCTTTTACCATCATCTTCTATTCCTCCCTGTGACTGTTACCCTCCACATGGCTGTAATCCCACAGCATCATCCCTGTTGGAGGGAAGCTTGTGCGTTATCAAGTGTGCATTTGCAACCTCTTCAGTCCTGGTAGGCTGGGCTGCCTGTACAGTGAGGAGGGCTGAGCGAGACTTTACTACCAGGCTTACATAAACAGCACAGCCCTGGACTTACATGATTTCTCAACAGCTTTATGCACAGATCTCTTTTGGACTCTGCATTGCAAATGCCTGATTGATGCCAGCTGTATCAACAGCTGGGTTCCTCATCTGCAATGGTTCTGTATAGCCTGGAGTCTTTAGGTTTGCCTTCATGGACCAGAGATCAGCAGCAGTGAGACTCCTTCAGATGTTGACTTGGCTAATTTGTCTGTCAATGGGTCTGTGTTGCAATTTAATATAAAGCAAAGAATGTGAAAGTGAGTAGCTGTTGCATTATACCACAGGGATGGCCTTGGTGCTAGTTCTGGAAGGAGTTTTGCTTTTTAGAGCAAATGAAGGTCACCAAGCCACCAAGCTCAGGATGAAGACAGGACTGTATCCCATCCTCTTTTGAGAAGCCATCTGTGTTGAAAGTTTAGAAAATCACTTGTTGGTTGGCTGCTCCCTCGTTATGTGTAGGCTGGGCTGTGGGAAATTATCAGGCTCTGAAGCAAACTCATGGTTTTCTACTGTCTGAGCACCAGACACGCCCTTCTCTGCAGAAAATGAAGGTGGTCATGAGCACTGGCCAAGAAAAATTTGCGTCAGTGGGTGTTGCAGCTTTGGTTCAGCATTTTATCTCATTTACTCAGCCTCCAGCAGAGCTAGGCAGATACTGCAAAACGAACAGGAAAACAAAGCTCCCCTCCAGCATCTGCTCATACGCAGAAGTAAATTCATTTTATGCTTCTCCATTGTTGAAAGCTCAGAGTGAAAGAACAGCGATGCTGCTGGCTTGGCCATCTGTCTGGGGCTGGGATCTGAGGACACTCCTCAGTCCTGCCACAGGTTTCTCGCTTTACCTCAAATTAGACAAATCAACCATTTGTGTCTCAGCTTTTAAGCTGTAAAATGGGGATACTACTGCTCTGTCCCCCCGAAACAACTTCTCCCAACCAGCACGGGAGCTGGTTACTGTGGCCATTTGGGACCCCAAAGAAAATTGTTGCCTGGGACCCCAAAGAAAATTGGCATCTAGAGAAGTACTCACAGCGAAGAACATCTCCCCTGGTGTCTGGTGAGACAAGTGCTAGGACACGGCTCCGTCATTGCAAACCTGCTTCTCTGTGCAATCCATAGACCCACTGAAACCAAAGCAATGAAGATGTCCAGCGAAAGCATGACAACTGCTTTATGGTCTTGGCTACTCACATGTTAAAACAACAAGATTCACATCTTGGCATTCACTTTTTGATCCAAAACTAACTTTCCTGGTCTTTTATTTCTTTATTTTTTGCTTCTCCTGATATCATGTGTGTTTACTATCAAAATAAGTCAGTGCATGAAATGCTATCAGCATCCCTCTCGTGGGGTGCCAGGGCTCTTGCCCCAAGCCAGACCAGCAGGGTCAAGGATCTCCAACACAGGACAGGAGTTGGATTTTGAGGGAAATGCTTTGAAGAGGGGCTTTCTGAAGCAGCATAGTCCTCTGCTTCTCTGCTGCTGCTGGAGTGTGGGTCTAAAACAGGAAGGTCAAAGTCTAAATTTTGGGTGAATCATTGTTAGGGCTTAAAATCTGTGCATTTGGGGGACTGGGAACTCCTGGCATGGCTGGGTCACATTATTGCTGTGCTTTGGCCCAAGAAGTCAGCCAATAATGTCTTTTGGAAACTTTCTTTTGGAGATTTTGACAATGGAGCCAGGTATTGGACAAGTTTCTTTACAAAGCACATTTGAAATCATGGTTCCCAGAACGTGGTCAGCATTCCTTGTTTCCTTGTTGACAGCTCCCAAAATAACCTTTTCCAGAAAGTCTGTTGCCTTAAAGAGCATCTTCACCTGCTATTTCACACCCCACGTGGGATCCACTCAATTTTTGGTTCTCCCCAACGTGCCTCACTGCCAAATCTCTCGCCAAGGTTTTGCCAGTTCAGTCTCCCAAGAAATGCCCCAGTCGAGCTGTACCAGGCCATACCCCGTGCAGTGCCTTCTACTGTTTCAGGTCTCTTGCTCCTCCTGATTGCCCATGACCATGCTCAAATTTTAAGCAAGGTCTCTGGTGACGCATCTACTGGTATCCACCTTTGATCGTGAGATATAATGACTCAGGTAAGTGCTGCAACACAGATCCAATGTGTTTATTGGAAAAAATAAATTATGAATAGGTTGGTTTTCTTTAAATACCTGCTCTGGTCATTGCCTTTAATGCATTGCTGCAGTAGCAAACGCCAGCACTTAGTGATGTGTGAGCACGCCGTCTGTCCTGCACGTAGTCTTTGGGGTCTGGGGGAATCTCTCCTCTGCCTGGGAGGAAAACGCGTTGGGATAAAGGCCAAGCTCTGAGGGAGGGAAGGGAGAGGTGGGTGGAAGGGGGAGTTATCCGCTTCCTTCCTCCTGACTGAGCTCAGCAGAGCGTGTCTGGGGAGTGGGGCTTGGATTTCCCAGCTCAGCGGCAAACACTGTGTAAATCTGGCACCGTTCCCGCTTCTGCTGCACTCAGGTGGAGCTAGCAACACATACCGCTGTTTGGGGACGATGTTTTTTAAATTCCTTTCCCTCAAGTGCTCCCCAGGCCCCCGTTTCCATAACTGATGCTGTTTCTGCAGGACCCTCAGCCCCGTGCAACTGAGGCAATGTACCTACGGGGTGGCAGAGTGGAGGGTTCATCCTCTTGGCTGCCTTAGTGGCTTAAATGGGATAAGACTGGGGCCACAGGAGATCCCAGCTGCTATGTGACCCAGGCATGGGGCTGTTTAGCTGTGCAGAATTGCCAGGGCTCCCTTCCACTGCAAAAACTTTTTTTTTAAAAAAAGGTAAAATTTGCAATTCCTTGATGTTCTTACTCAACTGAGCTCCCAATCAACATAGGGATGCCAGTTGCTTGCTACAGAAAAATATCCAACTTGCTTGGCTTTATTAACACCATCACCAGTGATTTGGTACAGCCAGAGGATAGCTGTGTCACCCTCAAAACAAATTTTTTTTGGTATGACCCTTAAATGCATTTTTTTGGTGTTTTGCCTTTAAAACAGAGAGAGGATTAAAAAAAAGTACTTTTCCCTGGGGCGCCATCAGATGTTAATAAAATCTTTAATTAATTCAGATTCGGATGGGCTCACATTTCTCTCGCTAGCTCACAACTTCAATCAAGGGGGTTTTTTTTTGTGACGCTGCTTTCATGCCACTTTTCGCTGCATTTCTGATTTATCTGGAATTGTGCTATACGGGCATATTGGCAGGCAAGGCTGGGATAAAAGAAGGCTAGGATGAGAGAAATCACAGGATGTATTTTCTGTGGTTTTTCTTTTTTTATTATTTTTTTGGAAGAAAACCCAAAAGGTCCTATTGCTGTTATGAATCCCCAAGGAACTCTTTAAATTACGGACAATTTGCTTGATTGGACTGCACTGGTCTTAAGCACTAGAGAGAGACAAATCACTCTTAACAAACGTTAAATCAAATAAGATAGACAGAAATCTTGATAATGTGAAATGAATTCTGTAAAATTAAGACATCTGCTGAATGCTCACTCCACAATAAAGCAATAATCTCCCTGAAATGGGGCCTGCCTCATTATGGGTTTGATGACTGGTGTGAACGATCTTATCTAATACCGGTGAACTGAAAAGAAGTAAGCCATACATTTTCTTCTCTGTCCCCAGTAAGTAGGAAAGGCTGTCAGTCCTTCCAGGGTCAATCTCCCCACTCGCTTGTCATCTTTTGGATAAAGGATTTACTGTACAGGATACAGAAATGGTGCCAGGATTGTCAGAGGGAAGCATTTCGGATGCTTTCCTCCAAAGGCAGCCAGAGGAGTTTTCCCTGGAGCTTCAGAGCTGCAACTCCGAAGATGGAGGCAGGGAGGAGACATCTTCCAGCCTCGGGAGAGGCTGCACAGCCAAAAACCAGGTCATCCCAGTAATCCCAGCCCCAGCCCTGCTTGCCAGGGGCTCCCAGCGGGCCGGTAAGCAGAGCAGGCTGCTGGCCAGGACAGGCAGGGCGTGCAAGGGGAAGGAGGGCACTCAGGAAGGGCTGATTTCATTTCTAGACTTTCATTTCCCTTCCTACCTCAGCTCTTTGCTGCAATGATCTTAGAGGATAACCTGACCTGGAGTCTCTTCTCTTGCTCTGTGCTCTTAAATGGTTGATCAATAAGCCCAGGAAGGAAGAAACAACTATGCACTTGAATTTCCTTAAAATATAATGTAGAGCTGCTAGGGATTGAACTCAGAGCTCAGAAGACTGAGGAGCATTTCCCACCGCTTCCCTCCCACAACTCTTGCCCATGCCCCCTGCTCCTGAGCTTTCCCTGCAGGAATGCATCCGTGACACCGCACTTCTGCGAGGAATTGTCGCCGTCCTTTCTCTTGGTACAACTTCTGCATGGAGAAGAGGGGTTTAATTGAAAGAGAAATGCCATCCTCCCCCGACGCTTTAGGGATCGTGCCTCCGAACGCACCTTCCCCTGATTTGCTGGGAATTACCACGGGGTGAACTACCCCGCATGTGCCGTGCAATCTCGCTGCAGATCGCAGAGCACTGCCTACTGCATAAACAAAGTGCCGTGGCCTCGGGCAATATTATAATTGAATAGATAGAACAGATTATTATCCGTTTGATGTGCAGCACGGAGCTGCAGCACTACCTATCATCTTCCAGCAAACCGAAGCCAGGGACTCTTTCTAAAGCATCCGTACAGCCAGGGAATGTAAGCAAAAGGCTCTCGAAATAGTAATAATAACACAACATATCTCTAGGGCTGACAAGTGTGTTGAGTCCTGCAGTTTCACCCGTAATCTGTCATAAAGTCAGACAGTTCTATCAATGGGGAAATAAACAGGCAGGATAATAAAAGGTGAGTGCCTGAATAGCAACCCTTCAGCTCCCTCCAGGCTTTATTAGGATAATTGATTTTGGAACATTAATAAGGATATTGATTAGCTTTAAGGAATTGAAACGGGGGTGAGGGAGGGAGAAGGGAGGAATGAGCCGTTGCTCTTGGCTACAGACTGGTGGTGGGAGCGGGAGCCCTGTGATGAAGAGTCGATCAGCTGTGCCGAGGGATTAACTTTTATCTTCCACATGAATTAGGGAAGTGGTTTCTGCAAGTGTGCCATCCACGTGACGAGGACCCGAGAAATTACAGAGCAAGAGTGCTTCAAACGCCACGAGGCTTGTCTTATCGTCTGTAACCTCACCAGCAGCTCCCATTCCGTGATTCAGCATTTCAAAGCAGGCAGAGCCATGGTTCTGGTCTAGGGGGGGAAAAGTCAAGCGGGAGGTCTATGCGGAGGAGGTTTCCGTGCAGCAAGGAACTGATTAGATCAGGAGCGTAATCAGCTCCCTGAACTTGTAAAGTGAGGTTGCACTGCTCAGTGAATTTCCAGGCTAAAAGAGAACTCTCATAAATATGGAATTTCACTTACTTTCTTTTCAAGATCAAGTGGTTCACGTGATTACTTTTTTCCCTTCAAAAATTTAAAGCACTCACTTGCCGATACGTTTTAGAAGAAGACAATTGTTTCCAGCCATGGAGGGAACAAACTCCTGAGCATCATGCTCAGTAAAATAATAGGCTTGAGAAGTGCTGTAGCATGTGGCAAAATAAGAGTGAGGTTGCGTTTCAGATACTGCTGCGACTTAACCAAAGTGTCAGGTGGCTTCTCAGGGTCTTGCTTTGATTGATTTAAAGATGAACCTGTACCCACACGTGGCTGCCGGCCAGGTTTTCCCTATCATATCTTGACCTTGCAAGCTGTTACACTCAATGCTCTACACAAACACATGTACACGTTCAAAGGAGTTTCATATACCTGGAGGGGAAGTGGAATGAAATCAAATTAGAGGTAGAAGCTCCCAGGACCAGCTTTGTGTCTCAAAATCATCTAAATCCTTATCCACACCAGAATCTGAACGCCTTCTTTGATGGATCTCCAGTGATTGCAAGATATTAATTTTCAAGCATGAAGCTTTCGGTAGTTTTTTTATTGATACACAGTTAGTTTATATGGTCCTACTGGAGCACCCAATGACCCTAACGGAAACACTACCAGACACAAAAAAAATAAGATCTCCTGTTAAATCCAGGTACATCTTTACCCAAGAGCTTCCCAGGAAATGCCTGACAATTCACGAAATACAAAGACAGCAAACAGTTGCAGCCAAACCTGCCTGTTTCTGAATTAAGATATTTCCACCTTTTGGGCAAACAGTGCCTGGCCACCCCAGGTAATCACCCAAACACTTGCTATGCAAGATGAACAGACCAAAAAGGTCTGTTAATGGGAGTTATGCTCCAGCTTCAATCTTTTGGGGAGTCACTCCAGGATTTTCGGCATTTCCTCCTAATACTCCACCTTCCAATGCCCAGTACAGCGATGGGAGACCCTTGTGCTCCCTGACCACTCATAGGAAGTAGGATCCGAGTGGTTTCTCCTGCTCCACCGTTCCCTTCATGCTTCAGAAACGAGGGAGATGCTTTTGTCACGTCGCTGCATGTGGGCACGGAGAGCATCGCTGGGGCTCCTGAAACTCAGCTCAGCTGTTTCTCCTCTCCTGAGCAGCAGTCACGTCCGTGCAGCACGCACAAAGAGTAACTGATGTCCACATTTCTTTTTTTTCCCTCAGCTCGCCTTATATATTGGCCCCCAAAAGTAGCTAGCGAGTGGAATATTCGGAAGAATGAGGCAATGGATAAAGATTATAATAGACAGGTAATTATAATAAAGAAAGAGTTATTAGATAACTGGATAGATAACCAGATGGATAGATGTGGATAGAGATCTGATAGGGTTTTTCTTCTTTAGCAAAAGCCCTAAAATAAAGGAACTCTTGCACATACATAAATCATCTGGCTCTGGGATAGGAGCAAAGACAAGTTCCCATAGCAACAAGATCTATGCTGTAAAGCTGCGCTGCCCTTTGTTATGTATCTTTGTGATATTTCTCTCAGACATGTCATTGGCAATTACCCACAGAAGGAGAGCTCAAATTGTTCAGGAGCCCAGCAGATCCACCTTACATTATTTTCCGTAATTAATGAGATTATTGAATTTCCACACTAATAAAGCGTGGCAAGGAGTCTGAAAACAACTCCTCTCTGAGCCAATTTAGGGTGATTCCTCGGCGCTGGACCCCCACCCCTCTGCCCACACACCTCTGCACAGACCTTGGTGCAGAAGAGAAAAAAAAAAAAAATCGCGTGAGCCTGCTGTAAAGCTCTCCTGCTCTGCTATGAGTCAGCTTGCCCGAGCAGCATTGACGTTTCTGTGTTGCCAGGAGGTGAAACCCTGTGTAAATGTTCCTAAAAGCAGTTTTCAAGCTATTCATCTTTGATAACGTTGTTTCTTTATGAATGCTTGAGCTTCACTTAGCTGCCTATGCATCACTTTTTGACAGGTCTCCATCTATTCTTCTGCTGCCTGCATGCAGAAAGCTCTCTTTTATAGAAAGAAAAGGCATTTGCTTAAGTCAAACCCCTCTGAAGCTTTTTTTCCCAATGAAGTTTCCTTCCCAGGTGGGCTCTATCCTGCCCTGGGTGACAGCAGATGACACCCTCTTGCAGTGGGGCAGGAAGGGAGCAGGACACGATGGCACTGGAGGCTTGTGCTGCATGGGGACAGCCAGCCCAGGTCCTTCACACATCAGGATGTCATCTGTGCACTGAGCCACAGAGGTTTTGTACGTGTTCTTCCACTCTCGCCAGACACAGAGGGACAAGGCTTTCCCCTCCTTCTGTCCCCTTCCCCCAGCTTTTCTTTGTTCTTATATTTTTTTTCCTTTAATTCTTTTTTAATATCTGAGGAGAAAGAAATATGTGGCAGGAGGCAATTTGAGAGTAAGTACCCAGGAGGGGACTCTGAAAAAAAAACCCCAGTGGGGTCTGGTTCTTGTGTTATTGAATGCAGGGAGAAGGCTGACCTTCGCCTCGTCGTGCCTCCAGCAGCAGGAGAGGTCGGCATCCTCCCGGGGCCACTGGAATAACCCGCATCCACTTGTAAACAATTTAAGATCTTCTAATGCTACATTGACAGATAGTGAGATGAAGCACAGAGGACTTGTGCCTGCATACTGGAGAGTATTGAAGAGTCATTACCTCATTTTGCAGCTGTTTTTTTTCTGCAGTAATGCCGTTGTGGGTCTTTTAGAGATGCTTCCTGCTATTCATCTCCTTCAAAGGTTTCTAACTTGCATCTGCCTCCTCAGCTCCTGGAAGCAGCTTGAAATTCTCCCACGACGTGTGCTTTCTGGAGGCAGAATGTTGCTGAGATCACTGCAAAGTCCTTTCCTTCCCTTGCAATAACAATAATTTATCGGGAAGGTGTTTGCCAGGCCCTCACCGTCATGTGGGAGATGCAAGGAGACGAGGCCCCAAGGACTTGACATTCTCGGTAGACGGCAGCAGCTCAGGCAGAAAGTGCAATGGATGGCTGGGGGATGATCCGTCTTCCAGCACAGCAACTCATCTTCCTGCGGTGAGTCGGCGGTGGCAGTTCCCCACCACTCTCCCTCCAGATGAGTTACCGTGCTGGGCTTCCAGAGAGCAGTTTCACAAAGAAATATTTTCCCTGTTCTGCTGTGGAGCACTCCCATCTCCTAAACGTGATCGACGCCGTCTCGTAGAGCACCGTGGGGCTGAGCAACGCAGCCAGCACGTCTTGATCCTCCTCCCTATTCCACCACTGGCCTTTTGGGGAACCATTTTTCCCCTTCTTCCTTAGCAGTTCTCACTGTAGAGAAAACTCTTCCTTTTTTTTCCTTTTTTCCTTTTCTTTTCTTTTCTCTTCTTTTCTTTTCTTTTCTCTTCTTTTCTTTTCTTTTCTCTTCTTTTCTTTTCTTTTCTCTTCTTTTCTTTTCTTTTCTCTTCTTTTCTTTTCTTTTCTCTTCTTTTCTTTTCTTTTCTTTTCTTTTCTTTTTCCCCCAGTGCTTTGAGTTCTAAGAGAGGAAAGCCCTAAAATGGCATTCACACCCACCTTTTATTTCCCTAGCCTAATTTCTCTCTTGCTTCTGTTCAGGTTTCTTTCTATTCCTTTCTCTCTAGCTACCCACCTACCCACCTACCCGCCTATTGAGGCTGTCTAATCTCACCATGGCAATTCTCTCCATGTTCCCAAGACAAGAGTGGTTATGTTCTCATGTTCAAATGTGTTCTCTGTTCAAACCCAATTGCAAACCTGTAGTTATTTCTCACTGGTTTTCCAGCTACCTGCACTCCTGATAATGATCAGATAAATATCTCTGCTCAGCATTTCACCATTCCTCTAGCTGCAGTTTGCCAACTAATTGAAGAGCATCCTGTTTCCATGTGAATATCTATTGAAAAGCTCGGTTAGAAACGGAGCCAGCAGCAAAATGCTCTATCTATAGTTTGGCTAAGGCTGCTTTTCCTGAATTATTGGCAAGAATCAGGATCAAAAAAACCAATGCTAGGTTCTTTAAAACTGAATGAAAATGCCAAATTCTGCTGCTTAAGAGCTGCACAATGATGGATTTTTGCTGATACGACAAAATATCCTGGGAAATTGCACAAAACAACTTAGAAATACAGCGCACAGCTTCCAAAATGAGTTCTGATTCACAGGGAACACCAGCACGATGAATTAGCAAGTCACATCCTTAAGTTCACTGAAGGCAGATCTTTTTAAAGCTTCTTTCTAATTTCTAAGATTAATTGTTATCCTTGTCACATGGACACGCCTTCGTCAAACGTGAGCACACACAACCCTGCAGGGATGCTTGCAGACCCGAGGGCAATGGCTGAGGAAAACATTTTCCTGACCAGCTCACTGCAATCCTGGGCTTAATACACCTGTGTTAGGAGGAGATTGTTCACAGCAAGAGGAGTTTAGAGTTTGGCTATAGATTTAATAAAAAAAAAATGGGAGCACAAGTTTCTCCAGCACACAATGAAATCTACCTCATAACCCCCCAGGGTACCAGTTCAGCCTGAATCCCATTCCTTCAGAAATCCTTTCTGTGTTCATGTTCCTCCCAGCTGAGGCCGGGGAGGGATGCGTGATCGGCCAGGCTTGGCGATGACAGCAGCCTTCTCTGCTCTGACTCAGCCTCACCGCCACCCTCTGCCCCTGCACCGGGGGGAAGCGATGCTGCTGCACCCCACCATCGCTCACACCCACGTACGAAGCCCAACGGGTGTAGGGTTGCTCTTGGGAACATGGGCAGGACGGCAGGAAGGTTGTCAATTCACAGCAACCTCCACCGCGTACAAACTCTCCAATGCTGAGGCTGTGGCTGAAACCAGCCCACAAGGCTTGTGCAGAGAACCATCTCTACAGCTGCCCGTGCTCCAAAAGTGCTGCAGATACACCAGCACCATGCCCAGGCTGCCCAAACCGCTCTTTCTCAGCACCAAAGTCCTCAGAGCCCAGCAGAACTTCTCCATTAGCTGCTGGCTTTCCATTAGATCCCAATTTTTAAATAATGTGCAAAACAATGAAACAAGAAATCCCTGGAGGGCTCACTGCCAGGGCTGAGTTGCTATGACAGGAAACATCATTCTATCCAGGAATTGTTTTTTATCTCCTTTCCCTGGAAAATCCATTCTACTGGCCACCGTTGGGACAGGGTACTGGGTTAAGCGGACCTCTGGCCTGACCCGTACAACAGACGTTATGTAAAACAAAACATAAATCAAAATGCAAACAAGCCCCTTAACATGAGAGGATTTTGCTCTTGAGACCAAACTGGAGAGGAGCTCAGACCTAGCAGCTGCCTCCTCCCATCTTGCTCCCCACAGAGACCATTTCTGGACAAACGATGGAAATCGTGCTTTGCCCAGCGCTGTCTTTTTTTTTTTTAAGCTTTGCTTCCAATCTGGCTTAAAACCAAGCATGGAAAACTACATCATCCTTTGCAAAAGAAAACATACCCCAGGGATTCATTTAGGATTAATTTAAAGTTTCTAGATCAGTAGGGTTCGCTTTGGTATTCATTGTTATTTTATGGACAACCCATTAAGTCATATCAATTAGAAAAGCTGATCTAAATGAAAATTAATTTGAAGAAAAATAAAAATACGTTATTCCCAATGGCATTTTCAATGTTAGCATTCAGCCCCTCCCCTTTCCTTTCCTCCAAAACAAGATTTGGGCAAAAATTGGCATAATTCAAGAATGCATTTCAGTCTGGGACCAAGCTGCATTCCCCAATTTTAAGTGGTTTTGTCAAAGTTCTTCCAAACAGTTCCACCTTCAATTTACCTTTGGCCTTTCCTGTTTTACTCCCTCCCTTGGCTCCTGTAAACCATTACTTCAAAAAGAAAACACATACAGATGACAATTTTCTATGAACCTTTCTGTTCAGACCTTCTATTAACCTTTCTCTTCGTACATAAAAACACCAATAAAATAGAGTCTCCCCCGGAATCCTGCAGAGATTTCTTCCTTTTTTGACCTAATACACGGGTTTTAGCCCAACTGTTTCACTTACTGTTTACCTTTGTTTTCTTTTCTCTCTTCTCACCTGGCTGGTCAGAAAAAAAACCCTGAAAATTCATCATTTATAATTTATAAACATTTTGGGCGAATTTTGCCAATTTGTTGGTGTGTTTAGGCTGTTGTGAGAGGAGAAAGAAGCAAGAGCCTGGGAAAGAAAGACCGGGGTGAAATATTAGGTTGATAAGTGATAATGTTCCCTCCAGGTACTGCAAGTGTAGAGACATTCTTAAACACCATGCTTTCTGCTTCTTGTTAATAAATGTATTTTCCCACTGAGCCTCGCTGAGTGTCTCTAACACAGCCTCCTCTTGGTGAGGAACCTCATGATGCTGTTATTATGGGTAACCGGTTGGGCTGAGGCCATGGACCCCAAAGGCAGGTGGGTTCCCAGCTGGCCGAGTAGGTTTTTATGCAGGGAGAGGGAAGAAGCTGTGCTAACACACTGGCAGGGATGGACGTGGCTGGGAATAGGGTCCTAGTGGCTGGTGTGTGTTTGCTTCAGCCAAGAGGCGTGTTGGACAGACAGGGATGGGCTGGGTAAATCATCCCGCGATCAGAAGTCAGCATTCATGAAAAAGTGAGAAACCAAACATAAAAACCCCCAATCTCCTCTTGTTGCCGCTCTCAGGTGCCGTCTTCCCAAAGGGTCCATCCATCACCCCCTTGGCCAGGGTTCGGTTCACGGCGAAGAGACCTTATTCCATAACCTGCCGTGTGATGGTGTTTTCATGGTTTATAAGTATTTCAGGAAAAATCTTTCTGGATGTGACATCCATAAACACCCACAACCCTGCAAAAATAACGAGCGCGTTGAATATTTGAAAGCCGAGAAACACGAACATTTATGGATTTTTACCGCTTGACACAACACCGAACAATGAAGGGAGCAAACTTTTACCGATGAGGCAGGCAAGGAGTCTCTTTAATCTCTGGTTTTGATAGTTTTGCCACATAGTCAGGATGCAGTTCAAACATTGCTACAGCAATCTGCCACGCTTTTGTGTTAACAAAGAAATTCAAGGTGTGCCAACAAGTGTGGCATCATTCATCATTATTGGCATTATCATCCCCGTCCTTTCTTCATGATGACATGGGAATAATGCAAAACTTTCAAAACTTTTAGGGTTTTTTTGCAACCCATGGCACAGTAGCATGAGAAGCTCTGTTCTTGGACGTGCATTAGAAAATATTCATTGAATTGCAAATGGTTTTCAACAAGGAGCCCACAATTGCTTGTTTCTTCATTTTTTTTCTGTTTGTAATTCATCTTTTGCAGCTGGCTGTCTATGGGCCATTGTTCCTGCTCTCTGATGGCCTGGCTAAATAAAGGTATATTGGGAGAGCAGCTAACTCAATACCACCTAAACACGATCGTGAAATGGATGTATGAGTCAGGCTAAAATACATGAAGCTTTGGGGACATTTGCAAATAACATCCAGACATTTGCAAATAGCAAATAATCTGATCCTGGGAATTGAAATAAGCCAAACTCAGCCCTTTCCTTTTCAAACAGAATCACACGGTATGGGAGCAGGATTCTGTTTATTTTATGATGGATTTTTTTTTTTTTCCTAACCCAACTGGCTATAAACGTTTGCATCCCATGGGCTTTTTTTTTTTTTTTTCTCCTTCTCTTTCCTGATCCAGCATGGGTCAGAGAAGCTTTCTAAAATGTAAAATGCTTTTTAGCTGTAATTCTTTTCTTACAATTTCATATTTTTGAGATTAAGCCAGCATGTCCAATACGATTTCATCCCAAGGTCTGATTGCCACTCTTCTATTCCCAGCGTGTTGAGAGACCGGCCTCGTGGTAACTGTGAGCTTTTTATTCTGGACACCTAGTCTTTGATCTTCATAGCACAAATCACGGCGTGCTGCTCAGATAAATTCATGGAAAAACTGCTGAGCAGGACAGAGCGTGTGGGGAAACATGAGCCGTGATGCCGACAGCTCTGCTGTCTGGCCACCAGCCTTCTCCTGCTCAGCGTCTGCTGGGAGAGGGGAACGGCTCTGCCAGTTTGCACAAGGACAAGAGCAGGCACGTCCCCACGCTGTACCTGTTCCCTAGCCAGGCATTGCTCTTCCTTAGCTTGAAGTTTCAGAGGCAGAAGGGTGGGTAGATTTTGAGGCCACTGCTTCCAGCAGAAAAATCCATGTGAGCATCACCTTTTTGGTGCCTTCACAGTCTCTGCTCCCACTCTTGCCCTCCTGGCTGTGTGAGGTCCCTGCAGGATCAAGACCTTTGAAAAATAGCCCTGAAAGAAGATAGGACTCGAGTATTTTGGATACCAGCCTTCAGGAAGCAGTCATCTTGCTGCCTGACCCTTGGGAAGTGGATAAACCTCTGTGCCTAAGTGTCCAGTCCATATAACAGCAGAGTATTGCCTCATCTGCTTCAGGGGCATTGCAGTGACAGCATCTGTTAACGACCATCGAATTCCCAGATCCCATGGGAAGGGAAAGCCTGCCCACTCAAAGGCAGAGGAAGGGGGGAACAGTGAATACTGACAGCTTCATTTCAGTTTACACACATCACGTTAAACACCAGGGGGATGGAGGCACATGGGCAACACAACCATGAATATACACTTCAAGTAGGATATTTATACGGGTGAGACAAAACATCTGGTAAAATTACACATCTGGTCTTGTCCTGCCACAGTATCAGCACAGGGCTTAAGGAGGCACTGGCCTCTTAGATGACAAAGCACTTGGAGTAAGATCTATCCACACGGGACACTTAATGCCCTGAAGAGCCGAATTTTTTTTACATGAATCTTCTAGAGGACCACCAAAAAAAAAAAAAAGGAGCTAAGTCCTTCAGGACATCTGCAGTGCTCCAGCAGTTTACCTTCATGCATAGCTTCCTTCAGGATGAGTTTGACCTTGAGAGAGAAACTTCTCGAGACAAACAATGCTGTTGCGTGGAAGATGACAGAGAGGTCTATTACACTTGCATGAGCTTGAATCTGAGTATACAAACCACTTCGATTTACATCCCTCGCTCTGCTTAACCACAGCTGAGTACCCTTCAGTGGTGAGGCTGGTATCCCTTCGTGTATTTGGCATCATCTCCATCTCTCCCTCCTCCCCTTGTGCTGTGTCTTTGTCGATCCCCACTCCTAGGAGCAGACAGCACAGCTGTAAACACATTTATTACACCCTCAAATCCCACAATTTCCCTCCTCATATCTCCTTTCACTGCGTGGCACCTGTGTTTTGTTTTCATTTCCTTGGAACAAGCAATAAAGCCTTAATTTCATTCAAGGAACAGGGAGGAGAGCTCACGCCACCAGGCTTCAAGTTTTCTGGCAGAAGCCACGGAGGGAACGCAGGCAGCCTGGGTGGGGGTGACAGCATCACCCCACGCCAGACAGGGGAGATTCCATATGAAGTTTTATCTGCTGATCGATATGGTGGGTTCGCCACCACCAGAAAGGTTGCCGCCAGTTTTGGATGGCTTTTATGAATTGATCTTCTAGTTGTGGGGTGTTGAGATGCAGTCTGTATACCCCGGGATGAGGATGGAAGGTCCAAAGACCTCTGTTGGAAAAGCAGTCAGGATTCCCAAAGCAAAAAGGGCAGAAAATCAGCCGAGTTAAATCACACAACATGGGCTTGGCCATGTCAGAGACATGACGGCTCCCACGAAGAGAAAGTCCTGAAGAGCTCGAGGTACTAAAGAAAAAAACAGCCCTAAGGTGAATTCCAGGCAAAGAAGTGGGACCAGGGCAGTACTGGCTGTGGTTCACCTTTGCAGACAAGGGAGGGGGCAGACTCTGAGGTTGTCATTGTTCCCGTACCAAGACCAAAGGCATCCTCATCTTCACTGTGCAGACAGGGTATCTGGGTGTAACTGGATAACAGCTTTGGCATATTGGCGTACAGCGTGGATGTCTTCATGGTCTCTTCTGTCAGCCAAGAAAAAAAAATTATTAGCCAGAAAGTTAGTATCTCTAAAATGCCGCTTTTGAAATTGTGGTGACAAAAATCTATTTCCAGTCAGAAGCCAGCTTCAAGAAAAAAGTTCAACCATGCCTTCTGCTCTGGAGAAGACCTTTCATAGTTAATCTCCTATTACTTCCGAAAGCAATGATTCAAACATATTGCAACAGGAAGGCAGTTTTCTACGGGGGTCCAGTCCCTGCGGAGGCTGGAGCCCACCACACTTGCTGCAGGAACGTCCCAGCCCGGCACAGCAAGTACCATGAGCTGTGTGCTCTTTCCCCAAAACCCTCACGGAGCATTTTCTTAGGGAAGGTTTCCACAGAGATGGAAAAGCTACAATGAACTGTACCTTTGTTCACGTTGCAGGAAAGCAGATTGGTGTAGAGGACAAGGAGAGCTCTCTGACAGAAGACCAGCCAGCACCTGGTGTTTCAGATGATGCCGAAGGCTTTGCCTCCTCTGCCATCGCAGCTCCCCCTCCAAGGGCTGTGTTGGGCTCTGGAGTGTGTGGTCCATGGTGTCCTCAGGCTGCTCCCGAGGGCTCGTGGATGTTTGGCCCATTGAGGATGCTCCTTGATCTGCTCACAGTTTCCTCCAACACCCTCTCGAAGGCACATCAAAGCTTTCATCCCCGTGTTCTTACAAACTCCTACTGCCACTCGAGACCATGCGTTTCCCGACAACTGGAATTACTCTGAGGATTTTTTGGCTTAAGAAGATTTGCAGTAATAAGATGAAGGTGTATATGCATCCTACAGAGAAGGACCTGGAGATGCGCAAAGGGTGAGCGCGGCCACCCCTGAAGGTGACTCCGAATGAGGAGAGCTGTCACCTCGTTCAAAATTACTTCCCAGGTCCCAACTAGGAACCGAATTCCCACACAATGTGAGCTGAGGGGCTGTGCTAGCATTGCAAAAACACACAAGAGATTCCTACCACCCTGCTGCAAACTCTGATCACCTTCAACGTTCACTGGCCAGCAATTCACATCACCTATTTTGTCTTAAAAATTTCTGCAGCACTTTTTAATTAACTTAATTAACTGCATGTCCTCACAACAGCTCTAGCGCTAACGTGATGGCATCAGGGTACGTTTCAGTATTTCTAAAGGCTGCAGGCTATCACCTAGGGCAAGTGACACTGATTGCCAGCAATACACTCCACCACACTCAAGCAGCTTTTCGGTAGCTTTTCCAGTTTCCTAGCAACGAGGCCAGCAAGAAGACCTAAAAGTCTTTCTTAACAAGCTCTGTTTGTCCAGAATATGCACTTAGCACTGCATTGCAAACAGTGAACGATCTCCCAGGCCGGCTGATTATTAACAGAGGGAAATGCAACAGAGAAGCGTATTTCAGGAGGGACTATCCCTGCAAATTTGTTAGGCAATCCAATATTTGTCAGTGGGGGGGGTGTGGATTAGAGAGGCACAGATGCCTTAATTTGAAAGCTTTCTGCTCCTCCGTTCCACTGGACTGTTCTAACGCGCTCCAGGGGTTGTTTCTGTGGAGTTTTCCTGGGCGACTGTTTGGTTATAGGAGAGATGCTGTGTCCTCTGCTCCCCTCGCAGGGCCAGTTTGCTGACCCCCACGGAGTTTGGGGTGTAGCAGAAGAACGCAGCAAGCGAGGAACTCGTGCATTATTAACCGCATACATGTGAGGGCAAGGAAGCCACCTCAGGATTAAAACTGCCTGTGAGTGTCAGCTCCTTTATTTCTTTATTTATTCTTTCAGAGTTGACTTACACAGCTAATTAGCTTCTTTGCCTCCTCCTCCTTTTTATTTTTTTTTTTTACCCCAAAAGCCCAGCTGCCATATTTCTCTTGCTGGCAAATGGATGTGTTGAAAGACAGCCCTCCTCCACACAGATAGACTTTTTTTTCACTACATCCACCATGATACACTCTGGAAAGATAGATGTGTCTCTGCTCCCACCCAAGCAATCATTTCCTTTCATGGCTCTGAATGGAGAAAACCAGGTAACACGCTGAGAAAGTTAAACGCTGGAAGTTTCCAAGTAATGCTGGAGAAGATGTGCCAACAAGCAGAGTCATATAAAAGCAGAAAACAAAGGGTGATACACGACCATCTGCCAGTATTGGAAAAGAATAAAACACCAAGGAGAAATAATAGGAACTTTTTCAGCTGCTGCAAGAGGGCACAAGCGGCAGCAGCATGTCCAGACACACAGAGGCACGCGTTGGCTGAGGAGTGGGATGTGCTTCTGACCGGCAACCCAAATCCTGAATTCCCTGATCACCGCTCCCCCGGGCAGGGCTGCCGAAGCGTGCGGTGCTGGAAGTCAGGATTGAAGCCATTAGGATTAACCCACATAAGAATATATAACGTTTGGAGAGCAGACAGAGATGTATTAGAGAGAGCTGGCTTGTGCTGCTTTGGCACTGCTTAGCGCTGGAATAACTCCTTTCACTTTAATGCACTTATTCCCATTGATTTATGTAGGCATGAGAGGAGCTTAGCCTACAAAGCTCAAATAGATCTTTTCGACCGTATCGTTCTGCCAGGAAAAGTTGTAGAATCCCTCATATCTATAGGAATATATATGTGTGCTTGTTGATGTGTGTTTAATTTTTCCATTTAAGGATATTCACACCATCCTTCTTGGGCACCCTCTTAGAACGGAGCAGCACTTTGAGGTGCTCTCTATCGACTCAAAGAGTGTGTTGGTTTCAAGACTAGGTACAGATGACTAACTTTTAGATTATCCAAGCAGAGCAAAGCAAGGTCCTCCTGTAGTTACACACTTAAATTTTCTTTCCTGAAAAACTTACCCAGCTGCCTAGGGGCTGTGAAAATGCCCAGCAGATAATAGCAGAGTATTCTGCTAAGTGAAGGTGATGCAATGCAGAGCCCTTTGTGAGTGACTGAAGCAAGCAGAAGATATTTCCCTCGTTTTTCTGCCGTTTCCACTAGCTCTCTGTAATTCTAGGCGTTGGCTATATTCTGCAGGTGCTCATTTCTTTCCCCTGCCCATAAAGGCAGCCAGGCTGGGGAGGCATTTCTACGCTGCTTGCATATAATTTTAAAAATTAAAACAGGAGGAAGAAACACACTGTAAAAGATTTGAGCAGAACAAGCAGAGAAAGCCAAAATCTCCCTCATCTCAGATGTGTTTTTATTTTTCCTTGGGAAAAAAAAAAAAAAAAAAAANGAAAAAAAAGGAGCAGGATGTTCTGAGGAAGTTTACACCCCATAACTTAAGTCTGGACAGTCCTTGAACAGCAAGTGATGGCAGAGGCAAGATCCAAAGGCAGCTGCATTTTGAGCTTGTCTCAGTACTTTGGAAACATCTGCATTCTTTATCAACACCCATAACCAGTAAAAAGATGAAGCAGTATTTCTGCAGCTGCAGTAGATTGATGTAACTAGCGTACATCTCACTCCATTTCAAGTTTCGACTACCTCTCATGCAGGGCAGCGGGGGATGCTACAGATGGCAAACGCGCAAAAGATGCTCAGGGACTGTGGAGTGAGGAGAACCGAGTTTTTCATCTCACCCAAGTTCAGTGACAGTACAGAGACTAAGAAAGTCCCTCAGATGGGAATCCATCTGCAGTGGGAGCCTCACCCTGGTGTGCACTGGCAAAGGCTAAAGAACAAGGCTGATGCCCTTGTATGTGTGGAACAGAGGAAATCTGGAGCATTTACTCCAGATAAAATGAGAACGAACACAAACATTGTGTCTGAACTTGAACCTGGACTATGAATGATTACTGTGATCAGAAAATACGTGATTGAGCATCAGAGCCTGCTTTATTTTCATGCAGTCAGGTTTGGGCTGTCTATGCTGAAATACCAAGAAGAGGGTTTGATCCCATGCTATTTCTTGCCCCGAGGTCAGGGAGACAGCCAGACCACATGCTAAGCTCTTCTAAGCCATCAGCCTTTTGAAGTTTGCCCATGCTGACTTATCTCTCAGTCCCAAAAAAGCTAGAAATACCACAGTACCTGGCACTCCAGTGAACCCCTTGATAAAGATAATAATTTTTCATTTTATGAATGCATTTATTTAGGTGTTTGCTAGCACAAAGATGGGACAATCATCTCTGTATCATAGACTGCTTTGATGAGACTTTAAAGGACTTTTCAGAGCTCTCCAAAGGCCAATTGTAATGAACATTACGGTCCGATTCAGCCTGAGATTTCTCCACGAGCCAGAAAAACAAGCAGTGCCCAGTTTATCCGACAGGATGAAGGCTCCTTTTATTAGCAATTAGCCAGGGCTGTTCCTCTATTTTTCAAGGCAGGATGGCTTAAACCATTGTAGGAACATACTCCAAAAGGGAAAAACCTAGCACAGGACCAAACACACGTGTGGTTCCTGTTCCTAAGCGTGCAAGTCTGATCAATGGCTGCCCAGACTGCTAATGAGCCGCCTCATTAGCTGCACGCAGGAATATTTACCGTCGTGGTGACCGCATCCTGAAGCACAGCAGCAGGTTGGCGAGCTCTGAACCATCCTGACATCGACCAGCTGTAAGCTTGCCCCTTAATGCCACCGCGTTAACACAGCAGCACGCCAGCACGGTGTGATTTTAACCTGAGTCGTTTCCTCCTCCACCGCCGACCTCAGCCACCTTGCAGCCCGTGAAGATGCAGATCTTTGCAGCTCTTTTTGCAGCTCTTCGCTCCGGCGTGTGCTGCTCTGTCTCTCCTCCCAAGTCCTTGTTGCAGCTCGGTGGCTTTTGGTCCTGGGAACACAATTATGTTGGGAGTGAGAGAGTTCCCCCAGCCTAACTGTGACGCCTGGAGAAGATATATGTGTGCTTATTTTCAGAGGTTCAGTACTTGAACGGTGGATCAGGTCTGATGTAGACTCCGGTGCACTGCAACTCCTGATAGGGCTTGGCAAAGTAATAGAGAGGAGCCCATGCCTCCCATTGATTGAATTGCAGTCTGACCTCTCCTGCCTCTTCTCCGGCAAGACTTTTGTTCATCTTTTTCTGTTTGGTATTATCCTCCTCCAAAAGCCCCTGTTCCAGTCTGCCAGCAGTATTTATTACCTTTTCCACAGTATGGCTGTTTTCAGTTTTCTTACATTTCCAATTATACCGCACAGTTGCCATTGATCCATTTGCTGTTAGCATGAAAATCAGAGCTCTGATCTATATAATTTAAGACTCTACCTTCATTAACCTTCCTTTTGTTTTTAAGGCAGACTATTTAAATTGATCTTTATTAAATAAAATCACAAGAGCCATCAATCCTCATGCTTCACGGTGCAAGCTGATCAGTGGCTAACTCAGGAAGTAATTGCCAGAGGACCTCTTCGTTAAGGTACTGTACAATTAGATGTGTTTCAGCCGTTTAATTCCTTCCGAGGAGTAGACGGCCACTACCAGGGACAGTATTCTGCATTTACTGGGTCACTGGTTCATTCTGATGTAGAAGAGAGCAGCTGGATTGGATGGACTCTAGCAGCTCATCTCTTGGCTGCCACAGTGGCTATCATCTCAGTGCTGATGTATTTCCAGGGGCCGGATCCTTCCGTGACACCAGCCCAAATCCATTGACCTGATATGATACAAAGATCCTCAGCTGGTGTAATTCAGCACAGCTCCACCAGCTTGAGTGAGTGGTGCCCTCTGGTTATTTTGCCCTCTCCTGTTGCGATGGAGGCGTGAATGACGAGGTCATTTAGGAAAGGCACCGTTTTCATCCCATGTCTCCAAATATAGACTGCAGCCATTGACTGTTCTGGTGATTTTGCACCAAATCAGAATGCTGTACCATCCTGGGAAACAAAAGAGCTTGAGATACAGGATGTCTGCATTCTTTAAGATATCTCCTCCCTTGCTGTGGCTGTATGTATCCTAGCTTCTTCAATTGACTTTTCACATTGTCTAAACATATTTAGACACAAGATTTCACAATTACAGGAAAGTTGCTTTCAACATCCTCCTACTCTCCTTCAGATCCATTCTCTTCTGCTCTCATGTTCTTATCATATTGAAGAATTCTGCGTAAATGAGCATTAATGAACCAATTGTAAATTATTTTCCTATGAGCAATTTCAGCTGCGAGTCGCTTGATTATGTGAATCCAAATGATGGGGGTGGGGGGAAAGGGATAAAACACATCTTTGCTGCAGTAACCCGCGAGCAAATTAATTGCTGGAGCAAAGGTAAATGCGGGAGGGCTGAGCTGCCTGTGCAGCACTGGATGGAGAGGAGATGGTGCA
>VZTO01024141.1:1364-156027 GCA_013400615.1 Syrrhaptes paradoxus
GGTCAGTCCCTCGGAAAACTGATCAGCTTCAATAGCTGTCACGCAGGTGTAAAGGAGGCTTTACACACCCAGTGTTACACATCCGCAGAACGGCAACGGTGAGAACACAGCTGCATTTGGGTGACGGTGGGCTCCCAGCTGAACACCCACTCCACACCGTCACACGCAGAGATGTTCAGATGTGGGGTGCTCTGTGAAGGGGGCCACCACCATCAGTGACATTAACTCCGAGCAGGCACCGCAGAGATACCCCCTCACCCCTCCCAGCAGGAAACGCACGGGCCACCGAGCCACCAACCCAAAGCACACTGAAACCAATAGCGACTTTCCCACTATCCGAACTTGTTAAACCCACCCCGACGTACAGCAGCTCTGCAAACGCAGCAGCACACGCTCTAGTGCAAATACAAGTGCAGGACACGTACTGACCTCTAAGCTGAGCTAAGCTAGCTCTAGGATGTGTGTGCACACAAGTCACTCACTTTGTGCCTTTTCCGAGTGACACGGTACGTGATACAAGCTTGGGAACAAACCAGCATCTCCGGCTGGGGACCTGGCTCACCACTCCTCCCGTCCCCTACAAAAGCCAGCCGAGACACCGAGAATGCTGCTGGGACCCAGTGCTGCCCACCGGGACCCAGTTTGGGCAAGGCAGAAAGGAAAGCCTCCAGCCAGCGGGTGTCCGCGCAGCTGCTCTGTGAGGCTCCGTTTCACAGCCCTGCACAGCTTGGATTTTTTTCACTATCAAACACTCCGTGCACCGGAGCGCCGGCACCCCGGCAATGCCGCCCAGAATGGAGAAGCCTTTAGTGGAATTGAAGTCAGAGATCTGAGATATTTCTTCTCAACACCAAACTACTCTTCTCTGTCGTAAATAGAAACGTGCAGTTAGCGGGAATGGGACTGGAATATTTATGCGATGGTGATTTTTAGGAGCAGTTCTTGAAAAAGTGAGGCGTTCGTGCACTGCTAGAAAGATATAAACCTGTAAATTCTGACAAAACCAGTGATTAGCACTCATTATTGACTGTTCTGGAGAACTCGCCAGGGAACTTACTTCAAACCAAACAATCTGCAAAGAAAATCAGTAATAGGGATAATCTAGTGCCTTCCACACCACCTCAAAAATCATTTTCAAGACGTTTTTCTCGTGTCACTTCCAGTTATTGATTTATTAAAAAGCAACAAGATATTTCACTGCATAAACTAAGGTTTTTATTTATTTATGCAGGCCTGTCAGTGCTGATAAAATACTGTGGATGCTAGATATTACATGCACTCCATGTAATTAAGGGAAAGGCCAGACCTTTGGGGGAGCGCTCAGCAGAATTCTGATCCTGACCGGGCAGAAGGGGAGAGGTGCTCCCGAGGCCAGCAGAGCCCATCCCACTGCCACTAACCTGGAACAGCCCCCACAGACCCCCCAGAGCTCCCCACAGACCCCCCAGAGCTTTGGGGTGTTTCAGGTCAGGGTCGGTCTCCAGGGGAGCCAGACAAAANACAGGCCCCCCCCAGAGCTCCCCACAGGTCTCCAGGGGAGCCAGACAAAAGCTGCAAGAGGAAAAACCGACCACCAACCAACAAGTTGCCAAGGTCAAAAATCACACTAATAAACCCCCACAGACAGAAAACCAAAGAGCCAACACCAAGGGCATCCGAGAGAAGACTGAACGGTCCCACTGACCTCACCAAGCTTCTCAGCAGGTTTCAGATAGAGGCACGTGCAAAGCATTTCCAACGGGCTGTATACGCTGCACAGCTCTACAAAGGGAAGGCACTGGTGTCTGGGAAAAAATCTCCTGAATTTCCAGCTGTACTTATGTACCTGTTACAGTGCAGACATCGCTCCTGCTTCTCCTCGGCTTATTATCTGAAGTTCATTCAAATATTTGTTAATGAACAGTGAATCTTTAGCCTGCTTAGAACTGCTCTGGTTAATAAACTTGCATTTCATCAACATCATTCACAACTCAAACTCATTTATGAAAAACCCACACCAGTCCGAAGGAAAAACACATTCAGCTGCTGGGAAGGTCTGGGCAGCACAACACAGGTTCGGATGGACTGAACCATTTAGCACCATAGGCAGAGTCTGACTTTTCAGAGCCTTAAAACGACACACAGATTGCTGAGAGCACACCACACTGACACTGTGACGTGGGCTCTTCAGGAGCGTGACACCGAGCACGTCTGAGGTCCACCCAAAGCTGTCTGAGGCGTTCAGAGGTGGAGGACCGAAGGCAGCTTAAACTCCCGCTGATTTTGCCCAAGAACGAGTCCAGACAAAATGATTTTCCACAAGATTCGGGTGAGCTTCTGCCGCCAGTCCCTCACCACCACCTCGACTTGATCTTCCTCTGCTGGCACTTCATGTGGTCACTTCTGCTTGTGCGAGGGGCTGTGGGGCTCCACATCGGGGCCGTGTTTCGCACACACTGGCTGCTGAAGGGTTCCTGGCTAGCTCCATACCAGGGTACAGGCCAGAAGAAATGCAAACATCAGGGAACAACCACATCTATCTGGCAGGTTTTGAAGTAACTCACGGAGAAGAAAGCGTGAAAGACATCTCTGTTTATCACGGGCAGCTCTGACAGGGTCACACAGAGCTGTAACCCCCCGTTACATCACTGAGGTCAGCCCACGCTGGTCACACACAGAGAGAACAAAGTCCAGATTAATCCAAATTAAACCCTTGGGCAGACTACAGAAACCAAAGTGCAAAAAGCCTTCTCCTGAAGGCTGGAGTGCTCTCTAGCAGTCCATTGAAATGGGTACTCTGGATTCTGTGCTTCAAAACCATCCTTCTCCAATAATAAAGAGAAAATAAGGGTGAAGAGTTTCCATCATGGGGACTATTCCTCATCTCCCCCAAATCAAAAAAAAAAAACCCAAACCAAAACCTCCAAAACAAGACACCCCTACAGTAACAGGTGCTTTGGAAACCGCAGCTTTGGTCTCTTGTAGACTGTAAGAAACTTCATCAAACCCCCTTTCGCCCCACCATGTTCTCAGTGCAGCAGAACAACCAGCCCAGCTCCCAGCCGCAGCATCACATCGCATCGCAGCCCCTGCTGGGACAGGGCTCACATCTCCCAGGGCTCCTTTAGAGTGCTTGCACTAAACAGGGTCGTCTGCTCATCCACAGCCAACAATGAACACTCTCACTCATACTCCTTTCACTTTTAGCTCAAGATTTTTTTTTTTAATTGGTTATTGCTTAACCTTCCTCAAAAAAACCCCACAAAGCCCCAAAGCAAACCAAACCCAGAACAAAGCTAAAGCTTCAGCTGAGTCCTCCCTCAAGAAGGTTCTCTAAGGCTCTTGACAGTCCCAGCGCGGTGGGGTGGAGTCCAGCTGAAGTCACAGAAGCACACGCGCAGACGCAGCCCCGTCACACGCATCCTGCTGCCTCCCTGGGACCAACCTTGGCTTTTTACTGACTTTATTCTTTCTTTATTCTCAAGGTCATTTCTTGTTTATCCAGCCATCCATTGTGCTTGCAAGTCTGGCGGGTCTCTCAGCCCCCAGGCAGCTTTCTTAACTTTTAATTTAGTTTCAGGAAAAGCAGGGCTTGGACCTCGAGGAGAAAAGCATTGTTTGTAACACACTTGTAACTAATGCTGCCGGTCCTCGGGGAGGTTCGCAGGACCTCAAAGGCAATAGTTCTCTGCCCAGGAGCAAAGAAGCCATTACAGCTTGTACTAGAAGATTTAATAGGTGTCATAATTTATCATGTAAACCGAAAAGTGTTTCTTAATTAAGTGCGTACGTTAATGAATTTTTTAATTTGATCCCTGTAAGTACCTTGCTATACTAATTGCAATATTCTACACATTAGTCATCCGCTGTTGCCCTTGGCTATTTTCTACCCTGAGAGGGAGAGATAGAGCTTTTCAGTTAAAGTTCATTTAACTCTTTCCACCCAACAAGTTAAGTTTCCTGTTATCCAGACAGGAAAGTGACGGCTGTATTCAGCCCCAGAGCCCCTGAAGGACAGCATTTCACATACACACCGAAACGTCTGTACGGTCTCCCGTATGGCGGGGATGAGAGAAAAGAGGGAGAAGATCTCCATGGGAGAAGATCCACAGACATGCAGCACCTTGCATCGTAGAAGGCTAGGACTCTGCTCCTGGCACCGGGGACAGATGCAATAGAGGAAGATCCCGAGCGATGGGCACATCCCAGAACGGTTTCAAACGCAACGTCTGGGGTTCATTATAGCCCTGACTCACACCCATTCCCAAACCCACAGACTGTTCCAGGCTTCAATGTACACTTGAGTGACGTGACAGCTTTTCCGGTACTTTCCACTCACCCTCCAACTTCCAGGGAAAGAGGGGGGGACACTTGCCAGTGCACACCCGGAGAGCGGGTGGGAAGAAGAGCAGCTGAAGGTACGGCACACGGATCGTCCGCTCCACAAACCCTGCAGGAATTTGTTCTCCCGTTGGTACAGACAACCCGCCACGAGATGAGCTAACACTCGGGTAGCTGGCAAGCATGTCTGACAATGTGACGCTGCAGCTAACTTCTGGTACCTGAACAGCTTAAAGGAGGGCTCGGAAAGCCTCTTAACACTACAGACTGCAAACTCCATTTTCTTTCCGCAGGGATAATCCTCTCGTGGCTATCCTAACAATTGGAAGAGCTGCTACAAACTGAAAACTCCTCACCTCCAATAAGGACACATTGCATGTAGTCAGACCCCTAGGGGCTCTGTAGTAAGACAAGACCAAGCAGGAGGATGTCTATACCCACAACCAGACACCAAGTTGGTGCAGCACACAGCTTCTTTCATGGCCATACGCTCCACATTTTGTTTCTGCTTCTGGAGTTTGCATAAAGGAATGCAGAATTTCACTGTGACAATGACTCTTAAAGAGAGAACTTTACAGTTTTCAAAGAAAACCTCCACTGTTCTTTAAAAAAAAGAAATCATCTTATTTTCCATCCTGTCTCATACCACAGAGGTGCAATATGTGGGTAATACATATCGTCCCTTGACCAGTGTTTGTTTCTGTGACACAGATGAAACCATCAGTAGCAGCAAGTCATCATCTGCTGCAGCACGTTGGTCCCCGCAGTCTCCACCTCCGAGATGATCAGGAGGCCGGCAGAGATGCTGCTGGGCGGCGTGGCAGATGGGGGTGGGCAATGAACTCTGCACAGGGTATGAACTGGGAGATGAACTGTCCCAGGTTCTGGACTCCAAACGAGGAAGAGCAGCACCTACAGCTCCCTTTCTCTGTTATACCAGTGTTTATTCCCCGCTTTGTACGTGGTGAGAGCGTGCATTTCCTACAGAAGCATGACCCCAATTACGTACAGGTACAATAAACTGTAACAAGGCACAAGACAGACACGTATTTATAACACAGGAACTTTCCTCCAGCATCTTTCTTAGTTTAGCCTGTACAATACAACAGTAGCCTGTCGGGCTTCTGAATAAAAACTCTAACACTGAAAAAACCAATTCTAACCTTGTAAAAGCTGCTGTCAGCAGCCAGTTTGCCAGAACGCCTTTTGAACACAACTGGCCAAACGCCCTGTGGCGTCCTTCCTCAGCCCCCCAGAGCCCCAGCAAGTCACCCCTGGATGCTGGTGAGACTCCCTGTGCTTAGCCCATGAAAGAAAGGCTGACGTGCCACTGAGCTCCCCCCATTCCACGCAGCTTTTGTGCCCAGACAGGTGATAAACCGGGTAGGATTCCAGCAACAGCGAGGCAGCGTGCCTGCACATGATTCACCCAAGGCACAATTCTTTGCAGGACCTGAGCAATGCAACTGATTTTGCCGACACTTTACCTCCTTAGGGAAGTTACAGATAGAAAACACAACACCACACAGAAGACATCCCTCTCCTGCCTGATGCCCTCTAGCTCTGAATTATTCCAGTGCCCCCCTGTAAGCCCCCCAGCTGACAGTCTCTGTGGCGAAACCCTGATTTCTGCAGCGCAGCACTGTAAGCAGTGTCAGCACTCACTCCTGTCCACGTGGCTTCCCCCCCCCAGCACCACCAGGACTGCAAGCTCAGGCAGATCCCAGCAGGACCTGTCCCAGGCGTGGACAGCTGCAGAGCCACCGAAACCCCACCAGATCCGAGGGGTGAGGCTGGCTGCCAGCCTTCATTATCCCCAGTGTCCAGTCCTTGCAGCCTGCCACTCCACCCCACGCAGCTCCTTCTTCCCTGAGGTCCGGCAGCAACTGCTCCAGCCACCGACTCCGGATGAAACCCTCCTCTGAACTCAGGAGGACAGTAACCACCGCAGCAATCCAGCGTGCAGTTTGTGCCCCCACCACTTCTGAGCACATCATGGGTTCGCTTCTGCCCCAAGCTCTCCTGACGAGCTTACCCATGCAATTAAGTGGATTACAGGGAACATGTTCCGATAGCCCAGGAACCTCTGAGGCCACGGCAGCCTCACAGCAGCACCGCATCCCTCACTCACTGCCCTGCGTGCAAGCAGCACTTGTGAAATTAGTAACAGCAGCACAGCATAACCCACTCCGAGGAAGCGAGACTCTTCACATGGGTGGCCGTCACCTGCTTTCCAACAATTTCAAACAGTGTTGCCTACAGCATCCTGTTCCATTAGACAGAACACATTCTGACACCTTTCTCACTGTATTATGCTTGGCTGCTAAAACATTGAGCTGCAAACCTCCTTCTTATTTTTTTAAAAAGAAAACACTGTCCAGTAATTGCCAGAGGTTAGATCTTGTTGGTCGATAGCAGATCCGCTCTGCACAGCCCTACAGACCCCAAAGCACAGCCCCCCCAGGTACCCCTGGTGAATGCAGGGGGTGCCGGCTGCCACCGACTATCTCCAAGCCAGATTTCTGGGTACCGCACCCCTGGCATCCCTCAGCCTGGGCTTACTGTCCAGAGACATCTTCTGAACTCGCAGCCCAACACACGCTTTGAAGTTGTAATGATCCAATTAAGTTAAAAGTGGTTTCTGCTGCTATAACAAACCCTGCCCTCGGCTGACCAGCGTTCATCACCCCGTTCAATGACTCCAGCAGAACTGTCACAAGTGACTTCACCCGAGCAGGATCGGGCCACTCATGCAGGGACAAGAACTCACTTGTGGCACAGCGGCATCATTCCTCCGGTTCCACTGTGTGACTAAGACTAGAGAGAAGCCATATACACCTTTCTGAGAGTTCTGAAGACAGTGAAAGCAAGTATTTTCAGTGACTTTCAATAACGCGTTACTGCAGCACACTGCAGGTCGACCTGTCAAAAAACTACCTTCACGGCTACAGGTACCATATGTTTATGAAGACAAGTTAGACATCTTTTATCCTAGTGTGGGATCTGACACGACAGTGTCAAATCAAGCGCACCAAGTTTGTCACTCAAGTAATCACACTCTCTATATTTCTACTTACACACTCCTGCTAATGCTGTTTCCATTACAAATTATCTTCTTTTGTATGCAAGATGCTTTCACCGTATGATCCAACAAAGATAGACAGATAAAGAATACATAAAGCTATGAATCCACGCTTCAGCTCAGACACCCCAAGAATCAGTTTTTCCGCTGTGCCGCTCTCTCCAGGAAAAGCGATGGGCTTCTCACGTGCCCTGCGCTTTTTTGTGTATCTACATCTGTACGGATCCCCATTTTGATCCTGTCCCAATTTTCACAGGTGTGGAATCATTACATAAAGTGCAATGCAACAGAAAACCAGGCTCATAATATTTCTCTCTCATCAAGACCATCTGGACCATGTTTTCAGCTGGTGCAAGCTAGCACAGCACCACTAACATCAAGTGGAGGGATGGCAAACCTGCACCAGGTAAGAGCTTGGCTCTCCTTTCTCCTGCATGATCCGCTATGCTCGCTGCCATACCACAGCTCTGACCGAACACATGAGACTCGATGAGAGCGAGGCCGTTTTCCAGACATCTTTCCCTCTAAAAAGCAACACTGGGTATTCATTTTCTCATTTTTCAGAGAAAGCTCTGGGAAAGCTTAGGGCCACTCAAGAACAAGGACAGATCTGGATCTATTTCCGCAGGACTGTGCTGCCTTCAGCTGGATGTCCCTGTTCCAGCTCTTCTCCCTTCTGCCCTGATTTATTTTCACCTCTTCTCTTCATCTTTTTTCACTGGTAACGGTGGAAAAATGCAGGAGGGAGAAATGGTTAGGAAGTACTGGAAAGGCAAATAAAAAGCAAAAATGGAACCACATAATTTTCTGTAATGTCAATACAAGACAAATGCCAACACACACTAATCCACAAACACCCTAACCTCTGCAAGTCACTGGTGCTGATGATATTTATCCACTGTTAACAGCTAACTCTCCTCATTTATCAAACCCTTCAATACTCACTGCAGTACCGGGACTACAGTTTTAGGGACTTCAGTTAGTCCTGAAAGGTGTAGCCTCCTTCCCATCCGCCACACAGCTACTTCTTGACGTCAGGATACGTGAAATAAAAGGCAGAGGTCCACCAGCACAGGTACAACATACCCCGAGGCTCTTGGGTGGGTTTTGTCTCTTAGACAAAAGCTGTTCCCTGGGAATTCCCAGTAATCAGGCAGAAGACAAAACCTCGAAGCTCACTGACATCTGGTCAGCCCCCTAGAAATGCCCTTTGACAGAGCAGAAATCAAACTCCAGTGTCTGAAACAAATCCGGAGAAGTTCTTACACACAGTTGTTAATTGTACAGCCAGCACCCCACAGAGCAGATGACAGGTGCCCTGGACACTTTTTGGTCCTGCCGAACGGCATTTAATGCGAAAGACATCTGATCTGCCACTGAAAGCAGCACTAAGTGGCTGGATCAGAAATGACATCGGAGCCAAATGAGATAATTAGTTTACAGGACTCCCCCTCCTTCCTTCCCCACCCAAAGTCCATTTGCCTTTTCCCCTCAGCTTAAGGTCTCCCTATAGGGTGCCATCCTATTGTTGAAACTATAGCCTGACACTTGCAGAAAAAATTAAATGCATGTGTTGGCAATTCCGTCAAAGCAGGCACATCTGCTGCTGGTAAACATTGTCAGTTCTTTGTCAGGAGAAACACAGTAGCCCTGGCTTTAAAAATACTAGTTAAAAAAAAAAAAAAAAAAGACAAGGAGCTTCCTCGAGGTGGGAAACCAGCACTAGCAACTGTAGCAGGGCAGGTCTGAGGCTTTGCAGCCAACGCGTTCGTTGACAAAGTCCAAGGGCTTCCCTGAATTCATTTCTATTTACACTGTGGTCGTGACCAAAACCTTCCGTATAACCAGTGTTTCACCCCATCCGCCCTCTGCAGCCCAAAGGGAATCCCCGGGCAAGCACAGAGGACAGAACATCCCTCCCCAGCTCCCACCTCTGCTAGCCCTGCATCCCCCAGGCTAGCGCAGGAGGCACAACAGGTCCGGCAGAACAGCGCAGACGTGGCCCAGCGATGGCAAGTGGGGCTTCCAGAGCCGCAGGCTCACTCCTGGTTAAGCCAACACGGAGACATACGAGAAGCTACGTGGGAGCGGTGGACAAAACGGACGCCTGGATACCCTCACCGGCTCAGGCTCGGTGCTCAGCCAGCAGCAGCATCGCGCCATTTGTCCGTCGCTTGGTCCAGCCCTTTCAACGCCCAACACCACTCTTCGTGCGATTTCTTCAAGCCTCCAGGAAAACACAAATCTAGCGGTGCAGCAGTGACACCATTGGCAAAATAAAAGAAGTGCAGTGGCTACCAGGTTTCAGAGAGATTGGGACAGTTTCAGTGAACCGTCTGTGAACTATGAAGTAGGAGCGAAGTTCTCTGTGGCTTCAGGACTAAACAGTCCAACTATTTCCAGATCACGGGCAACAAGTTCCAAACACTTGTAGCCATGAAGCACCCCACGCCTGTACTGGCCAGAACCTGTCACACCGACACGCCATCAATCGTACACAAGGCCTGGGCACCGGGCTGTAAATAGTTCTCTTGAACACAGCATCAAAGCTGCAGCTCACTCAAAACTGACTTAGGAGAGTGAGGTTTATGCTGCTGCTGGATGGAAATACTCCTTCACCTGCTTTATAACACCGCCCTGGCCCGAAACGCGGCTCCGTGTGCCCCCGGCAGCAGTGGGTTCAATTCCCCAGTCCCGTGCGGAGGGGCAGGAGGAGCCCTGGTGCGTCCCAACCCCACCCCATCACACAGCAAGGTGACGACCAAAAGACACGACAACCACAAGAACAAGTTCTGTTCTGTACTTTAACATCAGAGCTGTGCTTGGTCACACACACGCTGCCGAGCTGTCAGGACCGCCCGGGAGCACTTTTAGCACCCAGTTTGGTTTCCTTTTCCCGAAGGCCCATCAGCACATCAGCGGGCTGTCTGAAAGCACGCAGGCAGGCTCTGCGACGACTTTCAAGGACTGCTGCACTACTCTGGATTTGAGAGGCCGATCTTCATTGCAGCAACAGTTTTAACTAATTAGAACCGATTTATGCTATTTTAATACCCAATATTAAACCAGTTAATATGGGATTTATACCAGTAGAGGTTTTAAAAGAGCCACTAACCTGGATAAGACAGTAGAGAGTTACGCACCCTTCCCAGCAAAATAAGAGCAGATTTGGGTCAGACTTGTTGATGCCACATTAAAACTTCCAAAAAATTAAAAGCAAAACAGCATACAGAAATAGCTGGATCACAAAAGCAAAGTTGTTAGAGGATGTGCACAAATATAAAACCAAGTTATCTCACACCACAAACTGCAACTACAGCTTATCAAGAGTTTAACGTGGTGTCCTCAGAAAAGGGAACTGGTACAGCCTCTCACAGCCCCTCTCCCCCTATTTCACGTGCAGCAGAGAACACGGGCAACAGGACGATTCCCTGCATCTGGGCTCCAAGCGCATCGGCTCAGTTCTCAGCCACACTACCCACTCGGAGGCTTAGAACGATTCACACTTCTCGCCCTGTGCCTCAGTTTTCTCTGCTGTATGAAATGGCAATCTGACATTGTATAAGATACTTCAGGAGCACTGATGAAAATTTCTGTGTAACAGCAAGGAATAATTAACAGGTGTTATTAATGTTAATACTAGTATTGGAGTGCGCAGCACTTGAGAAAAACATGGGTCTTGTGGAGAAACTCATTTACTACAGCATGCCAAAAGCAGGAAAAAACAAAATACACGATTCTTCTACTACTTCTACCCGGCTGGAGCAAGGGAACATGGACTGTTCCTCAGTTTCAATATCGTACCCATTTTATACTGGTCTTGATAGGAAGCCACCTTTCTCAGACACCATCCTCAGTGCCACCCGCCTGTTGATAACACACCGCCGGGAGAGCAGAGAGGATCTGGTGACACCGGGCACCTCCTCCCGCCTCCCCTGCCACGCGGGGCACCGTTACTCTGCTGCTCCCCGGGCTGCTCTGACTCAACAGGATGCTGCAGCCCCGGCGGGGTCTGCTCCTCTCCCAGCCCTTCCCCTCTCCTCTCCTCCACAGGTTTTGTACCTAACACTGAGCAGAACGCTCTGCCCAGGAAAGCGTTTTGTCCCCAGCAGCCAACAGCTTCTCTGTGACCATGCACAAGCTGAAATCCCCCCCCAATGAAAAGGGGGGTGAGGCTGCACATGCAGAGTCACTGAAGGAGGTGCTGTCCGATGAAGAGGTCACCTTTCCATCTGCAGGAAAGACACATCCTATGAAAGTCAGATGTAGAAAGGAACATCAGAGCTCATCTCAGCAGGCTCTCCCTGTCCTGCCCTCGCACCCAGCGGTGACCAGGGCAGACTCAGGACAGTGTCACAGGCTGCTTTCTGCAAGAAGCTGCCACTCATCTACTTTTGAGTTCATTTCCCTTCTAACCTCGCTTTTCATAGCATTCAGGCTGCGACGCTCGTATTTTTTTTTCAGTTGCGATGTTTTCTGAGGAAGACTGAGACATCCCAGCAAGATGGATGGTGACGAGACATGTTTTGCGATGGCTTCATATCCACCCAGTCCACCAGTGAGAGCACACAGGCTGGAAGGGGAAGGAAGGAGGTGGTCCAGGCTGGACGGGGGGAAGGAAGGAGGAGGTCCAGGCTGGATGCACGGAAGAAGGTGGTCCAGGCTGGAAGGGGAAGGAAGGAGGAGGTCCAGGCTGGAAGGGGAAGGAAGGAGGAGGTCCAGGCTGGAAGGGGAAGGAAGGAGGTGGCCCAGGCTGGAAGGGGAAGGAAGGAGGTGGCCCAGGCTGGAAGGGAAAGGAAGGAGGTGGCCCAGGCTGGATGCACCCGAGTTAAAACACAGGTAGGCTGAGGAGTTTTTACATCTCATTATCCCCAAGAGGACATGGGGGAACCAGGCACAGAAAAGCCAGCACGGACCCCAATGTACCCTTCATCTATAAATATTTAAGTGGTCCCTCCTCCCCCTCTCCTCATCAACATATGCCAGTGTCTCCTCCAGCTCATAAAAGCCAATTCCCTCCTGCTGTTTCCGAGCACCAGAAGTCTCAGAGTGGTGATTAGTGGATTACGTGCATCCCAGGGACTGACTCCAATCACTTTCCCCTTGCAAATTGCTCAGCTCCGATGCAGCAGCACAGAGCAGAGGGGGCTCTGCCACCGGGGCCTGGTCCTCATTATGGCCAGGAGACTCCAGGAGTTTGTTTACATGGCTGGAACATCATCCTCCTGGGCAGCTAATCAGCCTTTCCCCAGAGTTTCTGCTCTTTGAATACTTACGAGTAATCACCACCAGCCATCTACACCCAGAGTGGCGTCTAAGCAATTTCACCAAGTCAACTGACAACAGCTTGAGGTAATATTAGCCCCCTTATCCGAAGGCAAGTGCTCTCCACACAAGGATGCTGGAGCTTAGCACCACTCAATAAATCAGAGCAACATCCTGGAAAGCTTGCCATTAGTTCTGAGCCATTAATTTTTGCTGGGTCTCTGACACAACTGTTTGAGAGCACTATAACCTGCTCTCTGAAAGTTAAATTATAAAGAGCAACTTCCCTGAAGGTGCTAGTCTACTAAGCCATTTAAGTCCTTGGCTAAACATCTAAAATAAATCACGGGAGAGCTGGAAGGCAGAAGGTTTCCTACTGTGCAATATGTGAGAATAAGCCATTGCCTCTCAAAACAAACCCCAGTTGGCAAGCCTTTGGCCCGCAGAAAACCTTTACGAGATATTCCCTGCAGCACCGTACCAGCCAAGTGAAGGGATACATTTACCGTGATGCAGTTTCACGTAATGACATTGTCCTTCAAACCCCTTCCAGTAAGTTTTCTTCACAAGGATTAAATTGCAAAGAGATTAAAAAGTACGGGAAAGCAAATAAGCCCCAAAATCTCCAGTCTCTTTCAACTGCACACCTGAAGACACCATAACTCTGTTCTTCAAGGGTCAAAGTCTGCACTTCTTAAAAGATCCATTCACTAACAGAANATCCACAGCCGTACCTTATGGCCATGCTATACACGGCATGCCAGAGATACCCATCAATTGCTGTTGGTTGGTGGTGGTTTTTTTTTTGTTTTGTTTGGGGTTGTTTTTTGGTTTTGTTGTTGTTATTTTTTTGTTTGTTTAATGGTAGCCCCTAAAAATCTTGTCCCACCTGATAGCAAAACAAGCCCCCATCAAACAACAGGCTCAAGCCTCAGAGACATTTAGCTGAAGGTACCAGATGAGAAACTCCAGACACACGTGCACAGTTCCCTGTTGTTGTGGGCAGACAGACTCCAGCTTTCTGCGCACAGGTCTGGACCCAGCCACCCACTGCACAGCGCCGGAACACTGCTCGGTTTGCAGCACTCCGTGCTTCTGGACGAGGCTGTAATGGGAAATCCTAATTAAAGGCACAGAAGGAAAAAGGCCTTCCAGACAATTAATAATCAACCTAGCGTTAGGTTAAAACCGCATTTTAATTGGACTGTAATGAGGCAACAACGTATCTCTGATTCCATTCAAAACCGAAAAGCCTGCTGCAGGTAAATGAAACCAGGGCGTTCATAAAGACGGGCAGTTAGCAACCTTGTTCCATATGCCACCATAAATTATACAGAGCAGGTAATGAAGCGGTGCCAAAAGAGTAAATACCTTACAATACCCATTTCCTTACATCTCTCAGCAGGGGTGTATTCTCACTGCCACGACCATGGAAGCACCCTGGAAGAGCACAGTTCAGACCACACGCCCTTTACTGAAGTATGGAGAGCAGCATTTCTGGGCTTGGTTTGCTTTTCTTCCCGAGAGAAATCCTTACAAGGATTTTCCTGTCCTGCACAAGAACAGGAGAGTAACTGAGCCTCCGCCAACTGCTCTGCCCCCAGACCCACTCTCGTGCAAGGTTTCACTGTGGTCCTGCTATGAACATGCCAACAGACCCCAAGGCAGCCCTGGAACAGGATGACAAAGCTATACGAGAAAGCTGGTTCCAGGGAAAATAATGTCTTGAACAACAAAAATCACAACCACCACCTTACCGGATCAAACCTTTTAATATACATTCCTCAACCTTTTCCAATAGAAAATGCGCCTTATTAGTCATCACCTTCTCGCTATTGTCTTGCACCTTCTGCGGTCTAGCTGCTCTCTCAGCATGTTTACAGGTACAGTCAAGTCTTCCAGCTCCAAATAAGGCTTCTAATTTCATTAGGCAATTAATTATGTAAGAAAGCAGAGGCTCTTTTGTACTAATCAGATCCTCATTGCCACTTGATGCTGTCCTCGCTAAGCAGTCACATTGCTTCTGCCAAGGAAATGAGCGTGTGGAGCAGGTGGGACACAACGCAGCACAGACACAGAACCGCGCTCCGGGTCTGGACACACCCAGAGAGCTCCGCTTCCCCGGGACCTGCCAGGCTGCTGGCTCACAGCTCGGACACCACTGGGGACCAACTCAGCCAAAGTCACTCTGTGAGGCACCAGACACTCTCTGTGGATGGGATACAAAGAGAGATGCAAAGCACTCAAACCTGACAACAAACTCCTTGCTGACAAGCGAAGCTGCCTTTGATGGCTCAGCTGAACTCATCAGTGATGCAACCTCACGTCTCATTCTAGACACAAGGGTAAAGAATACAAACACTCAGCACAGACCTGGCTTAGGAAATCTACTCAGCAGCGGTGTCTTGGGCAATAAAAATGTCTCCTCCTTCCTATTAGGGCCAAGGCATGCATTCCTGATTTCACTGCGTGAACAGCAGGTAGATCGGAGAAAGCACAGGCTGAGCCTCAGCAAGGAAAGGGCTCAGTAACTCGGCTCAGAAAGCTCCTTTCCTTTAAGACATGAATATATGTGAGACATTCTTTATTACTATTATTATTTGCAGGCTTAACTAAATTGTCATTTAAATAACATATTGAAAGGTAAACTGCCACCTGCTCCTGCCAGATGTTCGGCAAATCTTTAGTACCACTTCCAGCATGCTGCAGTACTGAAGAAGTAGAAGACTGGACCTCAAAGGTATTTATCCCCCCAGTCCCCCACCGGGCTATAAGGAGACTTCTATTATGCAGACTCATCATCAAAATAATAAGGACCATGCTCCAATTAGTTATGTAAATGAGAGGATACAATAGCACACTCCTTTTATTACTCCAAGGATCCAAATGTGTACAAACATGCTGGCACACGTATGGCAACACTCCCTTGCAGCTCAATTTCCATTCAATGGGAGGATGCATCTTCAAAGGGCTTTGTTTCCACTCTCAATTTTTTTTAAGAAATGGAAACATTCTCCTCCTTTAAAATATGCAGAACTCCTGTAATTATAAGTGGAAGCGTGTTCCAATATCCTCATTCATTTGAGCGCGTCCCCATTCTGCAATATTCCCACCAAAGCACAGGCACAAGAGTCTCACTTGGCACCTTCCACATCAGGATGTGCTGAGGAAGAGTTTTGTTGCATCTAGATAGTCTGCTGTCAGGCCTCTATTTATACTTAAAATTCTTTATTTATACTTAAAGTTATCCAAAATAGCTACAAGCAAGCATCAGCGGGTGAGATGAGAGCCTTTTCCTGCCTGTTCCTCAACAGACACTCCTGCAGGTATATGCAATTCCTCAACACGGATGAACACAAGACTGATAGAAAAGAAAAAAGCATCCAACACAGAATATTTTTCAAGACAAAGAAGTTTCTTGCATGGCCACCAGACACCCTACTGCTGCATCGTTCTGCAGGCTCACTCGCCCATCTGGCTGTGGCCAAAGCTGCTGGGAGGTCTGTGTCCTCCTGGGGTGCAGCATCCCCGGAGAGCTGGCTGGAAATCTCCAGCAGCGGCACAAAGCAAACAGTACACACACAAAAACTTGCAAAGCTGTAAAGTTTTGCAAACCTTTTCTGCAAATACCACGGATTTCTTTAGGCACTTCCAAGCAACAAATAACCTGATCCCTGCACCCAGCCACTAACGAACCTGTGGCTTATATTCATTAAAAGGGCCACGAGTCACTTCTGAGCTGCCATAAGCTGGAAGGAGCCAACTCCCTGCCTGCTGGTAAGCAGATGGGACCTCTACACCTCCTTGAAAGCAGAAGGATGTCTGTAAATAGAAAAAAAAAAAGTTGAAGACAAGTAGAGAAAGACAAGCAAGCTAGGGAAGACTGGAATCCACTGTGTAGTGCATTCGGTCACGGTGATGCAGCCAACCTTGGTGTGTTCCCTTTGACATTACAACACCACCAGCACCTTACGGAGCCTCTCCTCTCCCTCCTGGTGAACCAGGGCATTGCCCCTTCGCTTCAACCCGGCCACCCGGTAAGACCCTCCTGCAGCTCCCACACTGTTTGCAGTCCTTGTGGGTCCCTGAACCGCTCTGATGAAAGGCAGAAAATTCCAGGTATTCGGGAGTTCTGAAGGCGCATCCCTGCTGTCCCCTCAGGCTGACTGCAGAGCCCATCTGCCTCGGATTTCCACAGCCACGCAGAGGTCCTCATCTACAAAACGAAGGAACTAATAAACTAGAAAGGCCTGTCAGAACACAAAAAGGCTGTCAATAGGTACAGCTTTTTCCCCACCAGAAACATTTCACTTGCAAAATGAGCTGTCAGCAGCCCAACGTTCTGCTGTTCCAACGACTTCACGTCACCCCAAGCACCTCACCTTCACACACAACAGGTTCCTGCTCAGGGGCTTCAGGGAGGACGAATGGCCTTACGAGCAGGGCCACAGCACGAATTATTAAAACACGGATGTTCCAAGTCTAGTTTCCACATATTGTTTCCTTAATAAAAAAATCCCTCAATTGCTTTTTCTACCAAGATCTCACGCCATGAAAAACTGAGCCCACCTTTTCCTTTGAAGCCCTGCACCTGCAAGCACAGAATTGCTGCAACTGCGCCGTCCAGACACGGTCCTTACTACGCAGTAAGGGATCTACAATACCAAACTGAAGAGGTCTGTATTACCCAAGTCCCTGGCTGCTGTTCCAACCTCCCCTTGGCTTTCTCCATCTTCCTTTCAACAGAGCATGCAGCTTTCCCAAGGCTCAGCTCACTTCATTCTCCAGGCTCTTTCAGTTCTACCCAGTTCTCTTCAGTTTCACATAACTGCTGGAACAGTTAGCCCCAGAACCATGCACACCCTTTCAAAAAGCAGTCACAAGCCTTTCTAGGCACAGAAAGCATGAAATCCTTTAGTTGTGACTTCCTTGGTGCCTTTCAAGAGCTCTGATGGCACCTGTAGCTAGAGCACTGCTCAGCCCCGGCTGGTTAGCCACTGCGACAGCCGATTCGTTTTCCAAGTCACTGCTTTCCAGAAAGACTCTCCCCTATACGTGCAGGACCTGCGCTCTTTGCTTTCAGACACACGACTCTATTTCAGAAACAGAATGATTTCCTCCCATTGTGAAATCCACGTGGCTCTGGATCAGCAAGCAGCCCCTCCTGCTACCGAACACTCCAGGCATCTTCACGCCATTGCTCAGAGCTTCTGTGTTTTTTTCTTCCTACCCCAGTACTAGAGAATAATGAGGTATAACCGTGCAGGACTCGGAAGCTATTCCTGTAGCACGTATTGTTGGAATCACCCCTGCTCAGCACTGATACCCTGGTTACAGTCACACTTTAAGGCTTTGCAGTTAGCAAATTTCTAATCCCTTCAATAACGTGTTGTGTGATAACGTTGCATCATTTTGGTTTCTTTATCAAAACATCATTCCATACCAAGAGAAGCCTATCAGCCAGACTCATTAATCATCTCATCAAAGAAGATATCAAGTTCACTTGACAAGATCCATCTTCCACAAGGCCAGGCTGATTGACATTAATTATATCCGATACTTGTTTCTGCCCCAGACTGCCTGCACGTGGGTGTTGCTTGCTCTTTCCAGGCTTCAATCTTGGTTTTCAGAAGAGCATACCACTATGTCCTACTTCACGGGAGGTTGTGAGGACATATCTGGTAGTGCTTACAAATCCCTCAAATGCTGCAACGACCCTTGCAGAAGCACAGCAGCGAGCCTCAGACAACACTACCAGGGAGCACGAGAAGGAAAACAGGCTGCAGCGAATGGTACCCGGCTAACCCATCTCAAAATGTCACACCAACGCGGGTCACCCAAGAGCAGTGGAAGCAGCTGGTCAACATGCAGCCAAGAGTATGTTATGTCAGTTGTCAGCAGTTAGAGCCTTGACACCTGCAGCTCCATAGTCTTTCCAAAATGTAAATTTTCATTAAAAAGCAGCTCCGGGTGTTCCTGATCAGGCAATTCTCACCCCTTTTAAACTGAAGTGCTCTGGGGATCACACACACACAGGCATGACCTTACCAAAGACACTGCAGGCATTTTCTGAACTGCTGCAAAGTTCTTCACGAAAAAAGAAAGAATGCTTTGCAAGTGAGAAGCCACCACTGCACCACCGGAACGTTAACTCACGAGTTGCTGGGTACACTGCTGGGGGAAGTCTTGATTAGGCGGAGAGGAAATGCCAGAGCCAACCATCCCATCTTTTGGAGGAAACTATTAAGTCATGGAAACAGCTGGCCCAAGACAGCGAGCCAGAACGAAGTGTCTCCTGAAGATGCACAAAACCCATTGCCCTGAATCTGTTTTGGGTACTTAGGCCATGGACATCATTGCACAACCTACTCTTTGAAAACCATTTTCTCTCCTTTGGTAAGAAATCCTGTTTGTGACTACACAGCCCTGTGTTGAGACACCTGCAGAATTAGTCAGCGACACAGAGAGCAGGACACTATTTAAGTACATTTTTACCAAAACTATGTCTTAAGAGTAAGAAGAGGACATCCTCGTTAACGCCTTGTGTCAGATTCTCAGCTGCAGTGATTTAAGTCAGCACTACCTTAGCTGCAGCCGTTTGTCAGAAAACCATCCATGGGATAGTTGGCTCCCAGGTCAGCACACCACCCTCAGACACACCACACGGGAAGGCTGCAGAGCCTAGGACACGGAAGAGGGGAAAAAAGGTGAAAAGATTTCCCAACCTGATGAGCAATTTTGTAGGCTATACGCATCTCTAATAAGAAAAGATAATAAATGCAGCTGGAACAAAACAGAGGAACAAGCTCACATCAAAAATGCCTTCAATACCACAAGTCTACCCCAGTGACAATCGAAACAAAAGAAAAGCTTCCCAAGGACGTCAGCAGACACTAGAGCAGACCTTCAGCACTCACTGCAAATGGAGACTCCTCCTTTTTTCCAGGCTTTTCCCCCCCTTCCTTCCATTGGATTTCCAGTTCCTCCCTTTCCAACCACTCGGTGTGCTGCCTGGCAGCCAGGAGAGGAGGATGGATAGACACAGCAGATGAAAGGGCAGAGGCAGACGAGGGATGCTGAAAAGCCATTCGTGCTCCCAGCGGAGACGTGGATCTGCTCACGCAGGCAGCGACAAATGGCGGGGTCTGGACTTCCTTGAAAAAAGTACACATCTCGACAAAGGGATGCGAGAGGCACATCTTCCACACAACACTTTTTCTAAGGAGGCATCCAATGCAGCTTGCCGTGATAACTAAATTTATTATTAACTGTGTATTTCATGATGTTAGTGACAATATGTTAATGTGATTTTTCACGTCCTCCTGCAGTGAACAGATGGCTCCTTTTACTTTACTTTCCACATCAAGTGTGATTATTTCTTGGTGCCAAAAGCCACCTGCCGCTCCCTGGTCTCCAGTCTAATTTTTTATGTTGGTAAAACACAGCAGGACTTGTTATCAGTTGGATGGCATCTTAATAAAAGGAGACATGCCAACATATTGACATCATGTTCAAGGGGAAATTTTAGCCCCATCCTGGCCCCTCCCCCAGTTCATAGAAATAATAAAGTGAAACTACAAAAAAAAAAAAGAAGCCACCAAGCCCCCCTTCCCTCCCCAGACTCCACCAGTTCCAAGATGCTCAGTCACAATTTTTGGGCCCCATGCCAAACGCAGAGTTGGCCTCCTTTTGTTCCCATAGCCAGCACCTCCGTCAGGGCTCTGATCTCTCGTCCTGTGTAATGATAATTAGCCATAACATATTCACAAGTCAAATGTAAGCAGGAATACATTAACATTGAGATCAGTGCTGGGCTAATTTTCACTGGGAAAATGACAAAGAAGGACACAAAAATTAAAATAGGGGATGCAGAGATTTTCAGTCTCACTTTCAGAGAGATGAAGGGGAAACTCATTCGTTTGTCGGTCACGAGCCCACTCAGCGGACAGCTGTGGTTTACAAGAAATAAACAACACGAGGCTGACAAGCCACTGTAGCCCATCTCCATCTCTCTACACACTGCTGGAAACAAAGCGGCATGCGATTCAAACGAAGATACTCAAACCCAAAGCACAAAGTTCAGGAAGGCCGTGGTCAGACGCCTGTGTAAATAGCCAATGCTTCCAACACATCTTGCCTGGACAGCTTCAGGAACTGCACAGCACTGGACACCGGGCTGCTCGGACAATCACGCCAACAACTGCTGAGACGTAAGGCAGGTCTTGCTGAAAACACCACTTAAAGTTACTCGTAACATGTTCTGGCACGGACAATCAACACTAACTTGGGTCAGCCCTGGTACAAAGCTGTAGAACAGCCGGTCTAAAACCATCCCTAGCCTATCTCCTTCAAAACCTACGCACTTCGATGGCACACCAGAGCATAAATCATCCAGAGACATTCTCTGGCATCTATCACTATTTCCAGCTTAATCAACCAAAAATTCTGGGGCTGCACCCCAAAGTTGTTACAGGTTCAAAGCAGTCCAAACAAGCTGTAACAGCAAAAACACGTTTGGGCACCCAAATAAAAGCTGTGTTAAAAGCACAGCCACTGAGGATGTCACTGCAGCTCCAACGGTGACCCCTCTGCTCAACATCTGCCTGCTCCTCGCTGCAGACCCCAGTGCAGCTCCTCTGCCAACAGCCAGGCGCTGCGCTCAGTACTACTGAAAACTGAGAACAGCTTCTTCCTCTGATCCATTTACCTCCAAAACCAGACAAATGGTATGTGGTAACAGACCAACTTCTTCCATCACCCTGTACACAGTTACTCAGGAGTAACTACTCCTACGATGCAATCAGCAGGGCACAGCTACTGCACAATCAGCAGGACGGATCGGAAACAATTCAGCTGGTCGAGTCAGTTTATCCCCTGTGTTGCTCAAAGCCAAAGTTGGGTAAAAACTGGGAAAGAAAATTATTCTGTGCAATAAGATGAAGAGTGAAAAAACCATTTCATTGAGCCAAAAAAGCAGCCTTGAAACTTACAGTGAGATACGCCTTTCCATCCCGTAGTGAAATGCAAGCTGCGTTAGAAATCAGTCTGCATTTCCGTACAAAACACGTGTTCATTTGTTCAACAACTGAACTGCAAGGAAGTTTTCGGTTTTGTTTGGTTGGGGGTTTTGTTTGTCTGTTTACACAGAAAATGTTCCTTATCTCCAGGGTTAGGAAGCGTTACCACTGAAACGAAGGCAAACAGGACACAAGAAACACCAGCGCCCATTAGTTATTTCATTGGTACTGACACCTGCTGTACAAGGGAAAACACATCCCCCTTCCTCTGGTTCCCAAAACATCTTTTGCATTATCAGAAACTTCCCATAAAACATGTGCTTCACACACACAAATCTTTCCGGTCTTTTGAGAAGCCCTGCTGTCTCGTTTGGTTTATTCTGTCCCCCTCACAAGGCTGTTTTCTGCTTCTGCATGCTGCACCTCCAACTCCCCAGAAGAGCCGAAAGCTTTACCTTCACTCTAGGCCATCGAACAGACAAGCTCCCTCCCTTGAGATCATCCCCGTTAAATGACCTGGTGAGACTTGTCTCTTTGCTAGGAAAACGCGAGGAGGAGAGCACTCAGCCAGCCGCCTACTGCCCCTCGCGGGTGCGCACAGGTTTTGGAAAGAATACGAGATGTTAGGCTCCATGTCAGCACCGCCTGGTGCAAGCTGTGTTATCAGAGTCAGTCGCAGCACCCGGCTTGGCAGGTCGCAGCCGACACAGATGGACAGACACCAGCTCCCTGGATGGCGCTGCCCGACCCCCCGACAAAAGGCACGTGGGGGGAGTGCTGTGCACAGTGGCTGTTGGGGCTTTCATTCCTCGACTGCCTGATTTGTGTATGCTGCCGTCTTTTTCACCCCCTAATGAACTCACACCAGAGACATGTACCTTTCATACTTATTTCCAGCTTGATCTCTGTATTTCCCTCTTCGCTGGGCTCACAGCAGGAGGTCTCCATCATTTGGAGTGTGTCTCACGTCTGCTACTGGTTGCCCCAGGAAGCCACCCTGGATTCTCAATACCCATTTCTCACAAAAAATCCCAAATGATGTGATAATGCTTTGGTCATTTTCGAAACACATGGCAGTTCAGGCTCTCCTTGTATCTTACCTTCTTTCTGCTGCACAAACACGTCACCTGTCGTTAAAGCAGTTTCCACTCAGGACAAAACCAAACGAATTCTCTGGCAAATCCCTCAACCCCAACTCCCTCCCCAGCCACAGCCAGGGGCACATGCTAAGTGGTACAGGAGCATCAGCTGTCTGGGATGGAATATTCAGTGCAAGCATTCAGAAGGAAAAAAGCAACAGGAAAGACATTTTTGCTCTAGGTATTTGAGAAAGAAGTAGTCAGACATCCCACCATCCCCTGATGAACTGTCTGGAAACCACATCCTTTAATTTCTGTCCCCACATTACTCTCAATGCTGCATGATCTTTTGCCAAAATTTCTCCAGTGACACAGCGAGATCTTTCAACAAATGAATCTGGTTTAGTTTCATTCTAGTGTGGTGCTTCTTCCTAAGACACTGACTCAGTCCTTTACAAGGGGGAAGGGTCTTAAAATCGAGTTTCTCCCAGTCCATTTACCTTACTGGGGGAGGACCAAAGCAGCACCCTAGAGATCATCTTGCTCTCCCCTCCACACTTCCCCTGGACTCATCTAACACGAATCCAAACAAGGGGACTCGAGCCTTTTGCAGCCCCTATGTTCCTCAGAGGATACTCACACCACCTCCTCAAAGCCTGCAGCTTCGGTGCTTTTCACTCTTCCTCACCTCACAGCTGAAGGACTCACTGGGGAGCTTTACTACAGAATTTTGCTCTTTTTGAGTCACAACAGTTTTGAACTTGCATGAAATCCAACAGCAAGGATCAGAAAACAATGACAAAGTTCCCACCATGCTCATTTGAACTCGCCTGTCTGCAGCTCTGCCCCTCGCTTTCTAAGACCAGGAGACCAAGACACCCGAGAGTCCCACGTCCCCTTTATCGGGATATGAGCAGCACAGACACCTCGTGACTCCTGAAGAAGAGCAGGACTTTGCAGTAGCACACGTTGGACAGTAACACCTGACCACAGCGGGAAGAGCCCACGAGATGAAGAACCCCCCCGGCCTTCACTAACCGAATGGCACACAGCCACCCAGCACCCGGCTCTGCACCCACAGCCCTTCCCCGCTCCATCTCACGGGTCCTTACAGCCACCGGGGGTCACTGGGAAAAGACGCAAAGGAACCAGACAAAAAGGAAGCCCCGAGTATATCCAAAATGAAACTACAGCAGACACAGCACATCATCTCTTTCTGGTGACGTTACTGCATGCACATTGCCCTTCTAACAGTGGGTTAACACCAGCTTCTTCCTCAATTACAAACAAGTTTTAGTTAGGAAATCCCTCACAGCAGTCTGAATTAATGTAGTGCAGCAGTGAGTTCTGGCCGATCCACGGAAACAAGAGCAGTCACTTCGTTTCCATTGACAGCACCAATTCAGCAAGATAACCAAGCACACGCCCAAGTGCAGGAGTGTTCCCCCAGACTAAAGGGGGCTGGCGCTGGTCCTTCCAACCCTGCCCACGCAGGAACCCTTCCCCTGCCTTTTGCAGGCAGCTCCTGGGAAGCAAAGTGTAACAGCATCCGCCTCATCGGCGGTGGGCATGGTGTACAGCTATATCCCAGCGTGTCCAATATCCAGCGTTAAAAAGGGATGGTCAGGCAGAAATCGGGGGTTCACAAGATTTATTTTTTTTTTTCCAGCTTGTGTTTTATCCTCGTGCACAGCAGCCGATTCTCAGAACTGCATGGCACACTGTGCATCTGTGCCGGATAGAAGGATTAAGCTTGTCATTAGGAATCATTTTGGTGGTTGGAAATGCAGTCTCTCTCCTGATAATGTGTAGTATCATTTAAAACAAATTAATTTCTCATTTCTTGCTGCTGGTCATAATTCTCAGCATGGGACACATCACAAATGACCTTAAGGATGGACACACAATAATCATTAGCAAATCAGGAAAAAAAGCAACTAAAAACCAACCCAAAACCATTACAGCCGTATTTCTTTTCCTCTTCATTCCTTCATTTTTTGAAGCTCATTTTCATAATATAATTCATCTGATACTGGCAAATTACAGCCCTCTCCTCCTCCTTTAGGCAACTATATTGCCTCTGTATATTCTATTACAAAACCGGTTAATTAATAATTTCTCTGTATTGCCACTGAGCAGAACTACCGTGTTAGGTTACAACGACGGTGTCTCATCGCACACGCGTTCCGAGACACCAAGTCCTTTCACACCAGTGCGCGGTGTGTGCACACGCCCATCGCTAGCCAGGACCCCTTTCCCCGAGACCCCTTCCTGGGGCCCTCCTTCAAATGTCAACACGTCAAACTGGGTGAAGATAAAAGGGCCACGAGGGGTAGGGTGGAAAGAAGATGCAGACTCATGAAAACACAGGGATGTGAAGGCAGCCAGAGACCACAGCTCGCGAGATCACCCGAAGGACAAGGTGTACTGCGCGGGTCTCAGCAGGGATTTCTGCAGGAGCCTGGCTCCAGCCTCTGGGTTCACCTGCAGGCACAGGGAACGCAGCTGTTACAGCCTCTCCTCGCTTTCCAGAAGTAAAAGTTACAGGGAGATCAACCAAATAAATCAGCTCCTATGAGGACCAGGCTGCTTTCAATCCTCCAGCTCTCTTTGGGCACGGCTCTGATGCCCGTGTTATCATTTTGATATTAATGCCCATAATCCCCTGGGAGTAAGCAATTGTTTGTCTCTGAGTAAGCCCATGCATAAGAATAAACGATAAATTAAACTATCATCCATCTAGATACAACAATATTCAGCCACTATATGTGTTAGATACTGAAAATTTGTTGCTGCTGCTTTTTTTTTTTTTAATCATGCAGCCTAATAAGATCCCTGTGAGTAATCTCTGTACTGAGGTCTAAAGTAAATACGATCACAACTCGGTCAGTCACCCACTTTAACCTCCTGTTGAAATTACAGCCACACAATCTTTTCTGATTGCTTCAATCAAAACAAAATGAATAAACCTAACCCAGGGAATATTTAAATATCCACTTGAGTTTCCAGTAAAACCTTTTCCATGTGATTTATAGGAGCGCTGAGTGCCTGGCCTCTGTGTTTAGCATATATCAGAGGGCATTACTGCCCTAGCAGGTCCGGATGCTATTCTTTATTTCTCACATATCTGTGTTTTTGTCTCTAAAGCAGCATTGACACTAGTGGGTTGGTGAGCATATCTTCCTGCTGGGGTGTTGAGGGCCAAGATCAGGAAAGCATGCAGACATCGGAATTCACGGGAGGCAAAAGGAAAACTTCTACAGCCCCTTCAAGGGTGCTGCAGCTTAACCAGCTTGACAGGTCACGCGTCACCAGCCTCGGCTTCTACCTTTTCACCTCCACCACTGCAATGAGAACCATCTCCCGGTATTCCCCACTCCCACACCTCTGTCTCCTGGCCTGTGCAGCGATACCAAGAAAGCTGTGTCCCCTCCTCAACTCTGCCTACAGCCATACAGGAGGAACGGCAGGACCCAGATGTGACTCTGCATCCAAAATACATCAAACTGAGAAAGCGATGCTGTTTCTGGTCTAAGTCATTACTCACACACACTTAACCGGGACACAAACACCACCAAATTCTCTTCTTTCACAAATTCCCAGCCACCAGAGCTGCCAATTTTTACAAAAACAACTCTACCTTAGGCATTAGCTTCACATCAGGATGAAGCACAGTCTAGGTACACATCATTCTCAAATGCGTACTGCACAAATAAACTAACCTCAATGCATTAAATGACTAAAAACTAGCTCCTGTGCTTTAAAAACCCAAACAGACCAGCAGCACAATGCCACATGCCCACAGCATCATCTGGTGCCTCTTGCTACAAAACCACGTGTGTGCAACTAACACAAGCACCGCTTTCGCCGCTCCAGTTGTACCATGTTGCAAGGAAACTTCCCGTACACTATCTCCCTGAAGACTTTCCCCCAGTTCCTTATGGCCTTAACACGTTGGTGTCAACGCGGAGCCAGTCCCCTGCTCCATGCAGAGGTGTCCTCCTCGGCAGCGGCGTGCCACGGACCCCTCAGCCCAGCACACCCAGCTCCGGGGGCTGCTGTTCCGTGGGGTTGTAGGAGGTGCACACAGAGCACTCCAGACTCACAAACCCGTCTGCGCTCTCCAGTAGCTCAGGATCACCTTTTCATACTGTGATAACCGAGTTAATTACGTGATCCATTATTCCTCCATAGGTGATTGTTATCTTTCCATCATCATCAGACATTGCCTTTAGCTGAAATTAATCATCTTCTCAATCATTACCACGAGACCCAGAAATGCTTTTCCTTGGGTACCAGCTGATAACAAGGGCCGCCTTAGACCTTCCCACGCACGCTGCAGGGTCTGACACAGACACTAAGGTCAGGAGTGTATTTTATTTAAGATTGTCATTAACACACCCGTAGACCCTAGCATACCGTACGGTGCAGAACACACACTGCTGTTACTCCTCACACTGTACACCCAAGGGTGCAGGCATGCACACACACTCCAGTCTGCAATCCCACCTTCTAGGGCTGTTTCCCAGTCCAAAGCAACGGCTCTGTGCTACAACAATACAGTCCCTGGTTCCAGCTGCAAACACCCACTGGACTAGAACCACTGATTAAGATGCATTTGTACATCATCGAGCACCGCATCGTGCTCCATGGATCCTTAGTGTGCTCCAGCAGCACACAGCTGTCTGCCTTTCCTCCGGACCCGCTGGAGGGTATAACCTCTGCCGAGACCACCACCTTTACAAACCACAGCACTCGGGACCACCAAACGTACAGCGGGTGAGGTTAACCCCGGTCACAGCAAAACCGAAGGGCTCTCAATGAACTGGAAACACCTGCCTTCAGGAGGAAAATCATCTCATGGCGCTGGGGCCTCAGATGACTCTCCACACACACACCAACGGGCTTGCCTTGAAGCAGACATTCTGAATGCAGCCACATGATGCAGAAGTGGGACGTGGTTTGTGTTTAATTACAGCTAGCTACAGAAGAAGCTGGGTACCTCATGACTACTCAGATGAGCAGTAAAAACCATATCCTCAAATGTCACAAATCTGCAGAGCTACAAAGGAGACAGAGCTGCAATTCTGACAGACTGTCATCTCACCCCTAGCAGGAAAGGTATGACAAGCAAAGGAGACATTAACGATCACTTTTCCAAAAGCTATTCTGACACACACAAAAACCATCTCCCCTTAGTCCCTTCCTGTCAGTATCACAACTAGCCAGACACTGAATTAAAAGTAAACAGCTACACAGGAAACAATTAAAAACTTACTGGTCTCTGCTGCCTTCCCGTCCCGTGGTAGCACTCTGCCAACATCCCACTGGCTGCTCTGTCCGAGCCTTTCGGGGAGACAATCCTCACTTCAGGGCCAGGCAATACTTATAGGGTTGGAGTTTTTAATTGTTAATAACAGCTTATTGTTTGCTCTGAAAGCACGATTCAAAGCACCATGGTCATCTGAACCGTGATTTACAAGCCCAGTAAAACTGACACTTCTCACTGTAACACGAACTGCAAACACAGCGAAGGTTCACCGACAACACCGCAGCGTTTTCTGGCCAAACACGTGCAGGCTGCTTTAAACGGCAGTTCAGGGTGTATCGGTTACAGACAACCTCTCCGACCTGTCTCTGCTGCAGACAGAATTATTTGGGATGAAATACCTTCTGTTCCTTTTCCTCCTTGTCTGTTTAAGCCTGTAAGCTCCTTCAGGCAGAAAGCGTTCACCTTACACTTAAAAACTGCGAGACTTTGACCTCAACAGGGTTTTTAGGTTAGACTATTATTATAACCTAGTCAAAAACCCCAAACCAAACCAATAAACCATGCCTCATCAAAGGGTAACATCCTCAAAGAAAAGGAGCAGAACAGCGTTGTCCTTACGGGGATTATTCAGCCTCTAAGCATGGAGAGCAGCCACTGTGGCTCAAGTTCCCGAGTCCACGCTGTGCTGCAATTTGTTTCTTGTGTGCTAACTTGTCAGTTCCATGCAGGACGTGTGAAGGCTCCCAAAGCACGTGTTGTGTAGAAGAATAAGAACCATTTGCAGCAGCAGCCAATGTCACATCAGGTAACCGCGACGAGTCACCAGGATGCCGGGTTAGTGCATAGCCTCAGCTTTCAGCTCAGGTACATGTAAGCGGATAATTCAACAGTAGCTGAGTGCCCCAGCTGCCTGGAGAAATTCCAGTAAAATTAACATGAGCCCACCCTCGGGCTAGTCAGGGTTCTCTCTGCATTTAGATCTAAGATCTAAACCCAAGGCACACTTACACATGAGAGCCCTTTAAAGAAAAAACAACTGCACAGAGACAGAGTGTGGCAAGACTTGAAGGCACAGGAGAGGATTTCCCGTTTCATCGGGGTTCTGCCTCCCCGGGGACTCCTCTGCAGTGCAGGACAGAGCGCACGGTAGGAACATCTCAACAGCCTGGGGTACCAGAAGCCACTGGCAGGGAAAGTCAGTGTAACTGCAACGGGTGCTGAAACCATCCAGCACCCAGCCTGCTCCAAATACCCGCAGTAGTGCCCATAATTACAACTACACTTATCTTCACAATCATAAATACAGTACGATTGTCCTTCGTATTGGCATGGTGTCCAACGGCAGACAAGCTGCCACTACTGTAAACCCAAACCATTGCAAAGCAAAAGAGCCAACAGACAGAAACAATCAAGAGCTGCAGTTTCCTATCCAGCGACCTAGCACAAGCAGGTGTTAGGGTCAGAATATATTTATGAACATAACAGTCAAAACTTGCATGAAAAACTCACCACAGACAGAAACTCCCCATGCTTTCAGCTCGTCATATTCAAGGATGCTGATACCAACCTGAGCCAGCTATTTTCCATTACCACCATGTGAGTAAAATAAAAAAAGGGTCAACAGGACCCAACAGCTCACGGCTGATGCTGCTCAGAGCCTGGGTGATGTTGTGACAGTTCCTCAATGCACAAAACCCAACTGGAAACACACCAGGCAACACCTGAAGTAACTCTGAAAATACCACCGTGGTATTTCATTTTAAATGGATTTTGACTGCTTTACTCTCCCAATCGCCTCCATAAGGTCAGAAATTTGGCTGAAAAACATCTTTAAGTACCAACACCCACCATCATACTAGGATCCCAGCAGAAAAAAGTACAGGTATATGGAACTGGAACCCACCCCAATCAAAATATTAAATTTCCAGAGGGAACTGGAAACAGGGGAGTTGTCTGAAATGTTGAACATGTCTATTTTCCATCAATTGAGGGGAAAAAAAGTATGAAGTACTCAGTGGAAAGGGAAGCCTTTTTATGAAAGTGTCCTGTACATCAGGAAACATTTTTCCATAAAAAATGCATCCAATAGAGAATTTTTATTAGACTCACTCCTAGGTCAGACTTGGCCCCAGGACAATTCTATTGTCCAGTCAGTACATGAGGGTTCACAGACAGATTGGGTTTCTCCCCATCAGAAAGCATCAAGACAACAAAGCCACACGTGACTTAAACTACAGGTTTTTTAATTCACATTTTTAAATCATTGATTTTGTTTCCTCTTTTATCAAATTGTTTTCAGATCAGTTTTCCCGCTGCTGAAAGAACACTGAGATAGCCTTTGGGAGTTCCTTCTCACGTGTGTTTTAAGGTCTCATTTGAGCAAAGATTCCACACTAACAACGTAACAGCTAATCAACCCTCCAGTACAAATATCTTTAACTAGCTCTTGCTCCATAAAGACAGGAAATAACGGGATGTGCATTGGAGTCCTCACTCGGGAAAAAATTACTTTTGAATTCTTCAAGATTTTCACCTTTTAACTTCCTTATTTGACCCAGCCAGCTGCAGAAGCACCGAGAAGTTTTGTAGAAACCCTTCAGCCAAACCACTGCTCATGGAAGTTCCTCGCACGATACTGGTCTAGCTGGCCAAAACAAAGGTCAGCGGACAAACCCCCGCTCCCCCTGCACTGGGCCCAAACTGGCTTTAGCCACCAACAGGGCTGATGACAAATGAGAAGCCAGGCTTCCAGCTGAATTTCAGTTTAGTTATTTTTGTTTTAATGTATGTGTGAATCAATTAATCCTGTCATAGAAGGGCATCGTAAACTGTGTGCCAGAGTTAATGAGTCAGACATTATCACATCATTACACCAGCTGGCATAATGTAGCATGTGTTGTTTGTCATAATATACACTGCCATGCTTAACAACCATTAATTGTTTACACGAGCAGTCATATTTTTCTTCAAAGAACCTTCAGCGACTGGTTAATATTTTGAAAGCTTCTTAAGCAAGTAACTCTTACTAGTGAAAGATAATAAAATAACCCCTCTCTCACGAAGCTGAACAAAAATGGATTTACACATAATGACAAAGTTCCATCTCCTTCATTAAAAACACTGAAAAACAAAAGCTCTCTGATTGCAGCCAGTTCCCTGAATCCAACCCCCACTGGTCAACACTGCCGTAAATATGAATAGACGCTGGAGTCCCCCGGTTTGTCAGGAATCAGGGGCTCTCCTCCTCTGCTCACACAGAGTACCAAGCACAGAGTTTGAGCTGCTCCTCCCTCTGCTCTGGAGCACACCAAAGAAAGGGGACGTAAGGCTGACAGAGTCCTGGAATCCCATCTGCTCTTAGGAGGTACAAACCTGTGCAACCTCAGAGACACCGGGGGGTTTTGTCACTACCTGTGTTTGTCAGGTGAAAACACAGCAACCGGTCCTACCTTACCATAACAGTTTGGCAGCTCGTCTTTTCTTGGCTGCCTAAAGACAACATTTGGACACTCTCAGCAACAAATCCACATTTACCAGCTTTCTGCGAATTGGATTCAGCCTGCTTCTGGCCAGATTTGTTGGCCATATGGCTTTCCAAAGCCAAAGGCTAATAACACGTTCAAGGCTGAATTTACTACAGCAGCCAGGAACACTGGTTTGACCCACAGGTATGGTGTGTATCCATTCACACACACAAACTTTTATTACACTGGAGTTCTGCTCTCGAAGAAGCATCCATTTTACATAGGCAAGGGAATAAGGAAAAAACCTTAATTAAAGTCACTACTACAGAAAAGAACACCAGATATAGGGAAGCCTGAAAAACTAAAGATAAGGTCCTTTTAAAAATAAAAAAAATACTGAAATATGGAGTATTAATACCTCAAACAACCTTAATGTACTGTTAGCTTGATTTAAGACACTCATGATTCCGGGAAGTGCTAAAAACAACAGATGCTGCTCTTTTGATGGGAAACACACAATCCTGTTCATTCACCTTATGGAATTAATTGTCACCATCCAGTGCCATTCTGCAGGAAGGGAAGACGAGTACCACAGATGTGGATAAGACGACACCATGCAGCAGCAAGGTCTCTTGATATTTTAAGCCCTATATGCCAGGCGGCTCATGCTTATGGCTCCAGAGACGGCTCTCAGTACTCTCACCGTCTCGGATTCACACCTAAGTACGACCTGATTCAACAAAGCACCCAGGCATATGCTAGTCTTCAAGCATCTGAGCAGCCCCCTGAAGACGTCATATGCTTACAAAGAGAAGCATGTGCTCCCTTCTGCGTGCATCTTTATAGCCCGTAGTTAGTGCACGGCAAGAGTTCATGATTCGTTCGCCCCCACCATCTTTCTGTGTCTCCAGTCTTAACATTAAGGCTAATTAGATTTTACACGAGCGTGTTTCCTCTTAGACAAGCAGAAAATCAATACCCTGCTACACAGATACAAACACTGACTGACCTACGTGGAGGCTAAAGCAGGTTTTTTTCTGGCTTGGCATCACTGCCTAATACCCTGCTCTATCAGCCTTAGCCTCCTAGCCCACACTCCGATGTTTCCAGATCCTTTAACTCAGACAGGAACACGGAAACCTCTGCGGGAGCCTTCACTAATCTGAGCAGCTCCTAGGGATGAAAAGTTTTACAGCAGCTACTAGTGTGGAGCTTGCCACAGGACTGATTTAGCTCAGCGTCGCAGGTTTTCAGTCACCCCAAATATTTGTCAACTTGTACATCCTCAAGTATCTTCTCAGCATGCGAGTACCACCAGATCTCAGCTAGAATTTCAGTATCTTCAGGATCCTACACCAGCATTGCTTCATGACCAAAAATAACCCCAGTGACCCTAAGCCTCATGTTTCAGCCCTCATTACGGGGGTTTGCATCACATTCTGGCCAAGAAAGAGCTTGCCCTCTTGGCTTCAAAACCTGGATCCCAATGCTTGCATGTGGAACCGAAAAAAACTAACCTACTGACCGACACCGCGGATCCTCAAGGGTCACCTGTTCTCACTTCTGTTATGGATAACACCTCTGTCTTCCTTCAAGAGACTCGTGTTGGTTAGCACACAGCCACGGGTCCCTCTCAAGTCTTATTTAATTCTTTTAAGGAATACACAAGCCACCGGAATCAGCCCACAATACAGATAACCATGTGCCAGAAAAACTGAGCACAGGCCGAGTTCCCACCACGTGCAAAGGATGCCGGGAGGAAAGCTGTGCTAAGCATCTGCTTCGCACAAATCAACAATGGTTTGCTGAGGTTTATTTTCTTTTTTTTTTTTACTGTAAATGTAAAAACCTCCTAAAACATCAGGTGAAAATCGAAACAAAAAGCACATGTAACCTTAAACACTTCCCCATAGTACTTTTCAATGTTTTGGGTTTGCTTTTCTTTTTTTTTTTTTCCATTCTGCACTGCAACTGAGCTGAACCCAAACTGTCAGGGTTTCCTGCAGAATGAATTGCAATAAACATACAGTCAGCTGCCAGTCCAAAAGAAAGCAGTTAACAGCATCTTGCAGAAATCACGCAAGCACAGGCCCAAGCAATACTGCTCTGTATAAGAGAGAATCCCAGCATTTATCACACCTGATATGCCATATGTCTGAGGATGTATCAAACCCTGACGAAAATGAAGGATTCTTATTTTCCTGATGAAACTGAAGCCTAGGGAAAGTCATGTCAGCTCAGCATCCTCTCCTATTCTATCTTGAGGAAATGATTTCACCTCTTAGTTGTACTGATGGTAATTGTAGAAAGGCTTCCAATCTCTGAAAACTGTAATGAAATCTGTAATCCTGACCTGCTGGATATGAGCTATACAATTACTCTGAGTATATTTAGAGCAAATAATCCTTTCCCACAAAGCTCCAAATATTCATAGCTTCTGATGCAGGACACCGTGTCCAAGGGTCTGGATTATAATTACTTCTGCAACCAGGTGGAAGGCCACATCTGACTTCTGCTAAGCCCTTTAAGGGAGCTCATCCTCTCCTTTTGACAGTATTTGAGACATTAAGTCTTTGGCTGAATCAATATCTACTGCGTGGGAGCAGAAAACGGCGAGATTAAAAAGAAACCACCCAAAGCAGTCCACCCACTGTGAACCAACACAGAACAACCCACAACCTACGCTCTAACTGGGGAGTAAAATCCACCAGCATTGTCCACTTCTGTAAACTAAACCAGCAGATAAAAGGTTCATTGCATAAGCTGATGAAAACTTATACCAGAATTTTTTTTTTTAATAGGTGAAGGCTACATTTGCTTCTCCTTGGTTACCCACAGCTCTCTGCAGGGTGAAAGCTCTCAATAACCATTTGATGACGAAGCCAGAACAGAGGTCTGCTGAGACAGAGGCACTCAAAGCACCAAGGGCTCTGTTGCAAATTAACACAAAGCCTCCCACAGACTTCCACAGTCACGAGAGTGGGCCCGTACACATCTGCTTCACTGAAACACGTTTGAGTTCCACTCAAATGAAAAACGCTTCATCCTGCACATAAAGTTACACAGGCTCTGAAGTTGCTTACTTAACCAGTAACCAGCCTTCTAGTCATTCAAAGGCTAACTGCAGCTATTTATTATTTCCTTTTTAAAAATCATTTATTCAGTATTTCTCTCTCCTGGGTATTACTGCCTTTGTGTTTTCTCCTGCATTAGTCTCAATGCACAGAATAAGCACAAATAACTGGCGCAGGAAACAACCTTTCCTTTAAAACTCTTCTTTGGTTTATTTCTGCTGCAGCGTCTCCAAAGCTGCTAACTGCTGGCATCTACCTAATTGCAGATACAGTCTTTTTGTGTGAGTTATGAGCAATCCTACGAACGATTAATACAAGCAAATACAATTAACTACAATGTACTGACAGTACAGCGCATGTTTTAAATCCACCCAGTGACTGACACCAAGCTTGGGGTTTTTTCCCCAAGGTTGAGCCCTAACCCGCTCACTCTGACAATCACGCAGCGACCCAAGCACTCCCAGCCCCAAAGGCTTTCAAGCCTCGGGTACATGCTCAACGTCGGGCATACGAGTCCTCCTTCACTCCAGGGCAACCTTAACCAGAGCCTCACTTTCTTTGCCGGATCAGGTCCAGAGTTTTCAGCCTGTTGCAAGATCAAGTCCTCCTCTTATCAAGATTCAAACAACTTGTTTTACAAAGCCTTGCACAGAGTAAAGCTACCTCAGACCCTAGGTACGCGATAGCAACGTACAACAGGGAGCAGTGACTCCGGCCACTGAAGCCCTGCACACCCCCAGGAAGTTCCTGCGCTGGGAAGACGGTAACAGATTGTCGGGAAGGGTTAAAGCAGCTGTCCACATGGCTCTCCTCAGCTCTCTGGAGTGCGGCAAAGTGTATTGTTTGGCGTAATCATGACACAGATCTGCATGTGTATGTCTTCAATAATTCATGTTGCAGCTTGTCTCACTGTGGGGACAGCTGTCGGTGAAATCAGTGACAGCCGATCATGCTGATCCCTCACATAATCGTGTGAGAGCTGATCCTGTGGCGAGGCTGAGCCTCGGGAACACGCCCATCGATACCGATGTGAGGATGACAAGCAAAGGCACACAGCTATCTGTGTGCAATACATACACCTAAAAACCACACCAGCACCCACGCAGCCCCACTGAGGGAGAGCGCAGCCTGGGAACCACCAAAGCAGCTGTCCTGGTCGGCTGGGGCAGTGAGGTGCCCTGCTTTAGAGACACCAAACGTGAACCATGGTTACAAGTCCCAATCCAATACATGAACACTGCAAGTTCACATGCACTTCAAANGAAGGCACATACAGATATCTGTGTGCAACCCAATCCAATACGTGAACACTCTGCAAGTTCACATGCACTTCAAACAGAACCAACCATTTCTGGTTTGCCTGCTGTTTTGATTGCTTTGATTCAAAAATGACACTACACCTCCTTTTACACCTTTGCCATTTTGCATTATATTAGTCTTCTCCAATATCTCAACAGATTACAGGAGAAAGCAAAGTACAGTTGCACCCACTACAGAGCTCGGATATAATCTCTCAGGGAAAGTGACTTACTCATAATTAGAATGATTGGATCCTTTCATCTGATTTGAAAAATCTATTATTGTTGGACAGGAAAACCACATTGTTCCCAGCATTAAATGGGTTCCTGTTCTTTTTTTTTAATCCTATGTCTAGTCTGACTTGTTACGTTCTCTGTTTTGACACTTAAAAAAACCATCCAATTCATTATTTATAGTGACTTTTTTTTCAAATACACAAATATTTAGCTCAGTTTGGTTAGCTTCCTAACTAGGCACATTCATCTTCGCTCACTTGATTCCTGTATCTGCCTTTGAAAGAGGAGCTGAGAACATTCACAGGTAACTTGACTGGGCACGTGCGACTTTCTGTCCGCGGCAGAATTTGAGATGGGTGAAGTCACACAAGAAAAACAGGAATTAAATGGAGGGATAACTTTTTCACTTTTATGGAAACATTTTAAAAGCCCAAGTGAATTTTTCTTGTCTTACAGACAAGTATCAGAGAGTATGGTGTGTGTCCATACGGGATTTCTGTCAACTGACACAAACAGCACCCCAGGACCAAAACCTTACCCGTCCAGGTAGGTCCCACAGGGAAGGTCTTCACACGAGACCCCTATTTCTAGAGCAGGCCACAGCACTGAGGCAATCATTGGGAAGCTCTGGCAAAGCTGGATGTACACAGAGGCAGTTTATCCTCCAAGTGACTGCAGTGACAGCCTACAGTCGCTTTAAACTGTTTCATAAGCAGCGTTCACAAAACTGGGCAGTTAGAAACACGAGGGGCGGAACATGCGCCCCGAGCCCTGTCCCCGTTAGCTTGTACCAACACCCTGCAGTGAGGTACACCCCAACCCTAAGACCAGGTGCTCCTAAGTCACAAAACCACATTCTGCAGTTCTGTCTTTCAATCACTTTCTTTCCTCTTGTTCCGAAGCGTGTATTCTCCCCAGCGATGCCTGCCCCAGCAGCAGTCTCATCGAAGTTCAGTGCATTTAAAAAAGGACATTAATTTCTCATTATACCACGATCAGATTGTTTTCAAGGCAACATCCTGACTCAGTCAAAGTATCTCATTAGAGCTGCCACGCGTACTGTTGTTTAACATCATGTGCCATTTTTCTTTGGAAGGTGCATTTACATAAACATTTCTAATCACAGCCCTGCGAAGAGACACAGGATAATAATTTATGACTTTTAGGTAATATGTCACATGAATCTTAACATATGGCATTACACTGTATGATGGCAATCCTGGCTCTTCTAAGGGAACCTGGACAACATCCAGTGAGACGTGAATGAGCCAAATGCAATAGAAAACCGTATCAATGCTAATCCAGGTTTACACCTTTCATTCAGCGCTCCAAGCTTCCCACCAGATGGTTTTGCACAGAAGCACCAATGCTAGCAAATGCCAGAAATAATTGTGTAGACTCCCCCGGTTTTCAGACATGCTATTTCTGAAGCCTCGAACACAAAAATAATGTTAGTAAGTGGCACCGGCAATTTTCACAGGTGCAAGAGATGGCGCAACGCCTCTAGAAGAAGGTGCTGAAAGGTGACGGAAGAGCTCCACCACTCCAAGCCACGGTCCCTTTCTTTGCTTTGCAAGGGCAATTCAGGGCAGCCTCCTTTTCTATTTTATAAAAGCCCTTTACCAACAAAAGTCAGTTCATAGGAAACTAACAAAATGTGGAATGACTTGGTGCTGCACAATACTATGAAACTTGGCATCACACAGACATTTTTTATCGCCACCCAAACGAGCGGCCACAGACACTAGGTCAGGGCAAACGCCACTGCACACACGAGTTCACTACTGCATGCGGGCAAGACATTGTGCCTTGGTTTCACCACACCACTACCCCGATATCAATCCTGGAACCATGTTTTCAGGCTCAACGTCCCAGGCTCCACAAGAGCCTGCTCCAATCAAACTGTACTTCCTTAGGTGCCCACAGGGAATTTAAGTCAGCAAGGATACAGTACCGAGCAGAAAATAATGCAAGTAGTTAATACCTAGCAAACAGAAATTTAAGTCAAGTTCAGCACTGCTAGTAAAATAGCATGATAAAAATAAACAGAGATGCAACTCCATCGTGGAAATTACTGGCCTGCTCTTGCTGCTTAGCTTCGGAGTCCTGTTGTGTTCCTGGATTTTCCTCCATGTCCAGTTGTGAGCTGCATCCCAAGTTTCTTTATCTGTGTTTGGACCCTTCTTCACACTCAGTCACCGTTTTGCTGGAGGTATCACTGCTAAACCTCAGCCTGTCCCAAGATGTCTGTCACAACCCATCTCCCCTAACCAAAACAGCTTCCACTTCTCAGCCCCCCGCTAGCAATGAGACTGACCTACATAGTGGAGATACATCTAGAAGAGCTAAGATACAGCTGTAAATTTTTTTTCTTCTTGGAGAAGCATGATGATCCTTGAGGTCCCTTCCACCTTTGATGATTCTATGATTCTAGAAGTACTGTCCTGTAGCAGCTCCCAAGATTAAACACAGTAAGCTGAAGGAGATGAAAGAATCTGCTTTCAAAGATGCACAGAACCCAAAAAAGTGGGTGCACAAATATCATAGACAATATTCCCCTCTGCACCACCTACAGCCAGGTTTGCAGCCCCACTGCAACCTTGCCAAGCTCACCAGCATGTCCATGTTACAGGCCTTTCTCCATTCCTCAGCCACACAGGGGCTTCATCCCTCAACTCAAGATCCCCTGGGACAGTAAATGAACTGCTCACGTGCCCAAAACACTCGGGAGATTTACACATCACTGCCTGCCCCGGCTCCACCACTAGAGCCACGCAAAACAGCAGCCCCTGCTTTTGCATTCACCTGATCTCACTTCACAACTCTGCCGGCTGACACAGATCTAGCAAACGTTTCTCTGGTTTCCCTGTTTCATTTCACGTATCACTTTTACTGTGTATTTTATTTTTCCTACATACAAAATGACCCTCAGAAGCTCCAATTCAAGTATTAATTTGGACAATGAACATCCACAATACAATGTTTTATTTCAGGTCACCTGCAAAACCTGAATTCAAACACAGCAGCTAGCACGTCCTCCATCTCTACAAACTACTCAGAACCACTGAAATCAAAATGTCAAAAACATCACAGCTGTTGAGGGATGATTCAAATCCCTTGAGTGGCGACCACAAGGAGCCTACACAGGAGCCAAAATGTTCCTGTATTTTTGTTTGTTTCTTGGAGGGAGAAGGGAAGGTATTGTGCAGTTTTTTTTAAACACATCTAATCAAAAACACCCTGATCACAGGCAGTACCTTTGGAACTAATGGAACAACTCACAAAGCTGCTGGGAGGCAATCAGGGCTTTGCTATAAACACCAAAGCCATGAGACTTGCCTGATACTCCGGACGCGGGCAGGGGCCCTTCCACACCAGGAAGGGCTTCTCCAGCACACACAGCACCATTCGTGCCTCAGCATTCTCACTCGCTTGGTACCGTCTCAGGTCCTCAGCTTTACAGAAGGCTCTCTTTGTTTGAGGTATCTAAAAAGGTATCTCCCTGGTCCTAAACGCTGCCAGCCATCGGGGACATGCCCCTTCTGTGACACATATGAAGAGCACATATGTCAGCTTTTTCTTTCCTAAAAAACCAAAAGCCCACTTTTTTTTTTTCTCCCACAGCAGCATATGCAGGATAAGCCAGCTGTCAGGGAGATGCAATTTTCAGCTTCCTGCCTTGAACGTGCATTTTCAGAGCATTGAACAAAATGGCATATTGCCGACATAGGTCCAGAAACATAAAGAAAGAAAAGATGTAACTTTTGCTGTTAGATCCCTGTTCTTTTGGGGTAGACATGGCTCCATCACACACAATGGCTTTGTTACAGCACATTTTATTCAGGGCTAAAGCTTTGAATATTCAGCAGGGCTCCAGGCTAGTGATTCTGTTGCAGCTAGGTTTCTCGTCTTCTAGGAAGCCCTTGACAAAGGTCACAAACAATTTGCTCGTTCCTCTTATTAAAATAAAGATGGAAAGCATTGATGATAGCTCTGCCCAGCAGCTAACTTCATCATCTGTAGCGGTTCCAACATATGCTTGTGAGATAATGAAAAATATAGCATTAAATACAGTGGCAGATTGAATCTTGTCTCCGGGTAAATATAGTAAGTCATTTTTTTTCCTCCTCATTTCCTCAGAACCTGTTTAGCATTAGACTGTTAATATCATCACTGATACATGACAAAACCATTGCATAATATACTGCATTTGAAGCCAGCCCCCCCATAAAAGTGAGCAATGACAAAGTATGAACATTATTCAGACATTCATAATAACAAAGTGCTCCGAGCCAGCCCTCTTCCGGCACGTTTCCATTTGCAGACCTTCAGAGAACGTGCCTCTAGACTGGGCCGAGCTCCTCTCAGTCTCCTGTTTCCTAAGTCTGGTTCAAGACACACAGTCTCTTCAGGCTCTGCACTATGTGTTTCCTCAGACTCCAGAGATCAAACCAAACTATTTGCATCAGAACAAACTTCATTTGTTTTTATTGTTTTCAAGGTATCTTTCCAGATTTCCCAGGTTCTTTATGAAATCAGACAGCTGGATAAGAACCCCTAGAATTTTGCAGGTTTTGAAGATGCAAGCTTCTGGAATGTGATTGTCGCACAACTAAAGCACCTCAAGCTAGTTGCAAAAAGGTTCGGGCAAAACCTGTCACCATTATCACCAATTATTTTATCACACATTTAACTGAAAGCTGTCTGTAATACCTGCTTCATTTCTGTGTTAACTTCTGTAGGAAAAAAAAAAAGGCAGATGCATACAATTCCACACGCACACTGACCAACTGTTTTTTTTCATACAAAAGGAACGGCACGTAGTGCTGCTGACTGCCCCATATCGCTTACTTAAAACGTTTACAACTTTCTCTGTACCACCCACATAGGGAGCCCTCACAACCTGGTAGCACTACATGTTACGCTGCGAATTTCATCACTGCAGCACAGAAACTCATTTATTCCTGATGGTAAATACCAATAAATCCTTTCGATACACCAAAGCTGCCAGCACAGTCCGAGGTCTATTTTGAGAGAGAGGGGACAAAAGAGAGCCCTTGGATACTGCTATGCTAGAACGACAAAGGCTGTAAGAGGTTTCTGTATGAACTATGGTATCTCCTATGATGCACCTGCTTTTCCATGTGAGGATAAGCAGTTGCCATCCCAGTTCTCAATCTATCAGATAGTTATAAATAAGCCATTACAGCACCGCAAAAGCATCACCACCACATCAGCTGAATGCTGCTGGTGGTGCTCTGTAGAAGCAGCAGAGTCCCAATCTTGCTCCACCTAGACTTACATCCCACAAACAACATGTTGGGAGAAAAAGAACACTCTGCTCATTGTTTTCACCAGGGATGTGTGAGCTACAGACATGTCAAGGAAGAGTTCACTCTTAGAAATATCTGCAGAACAGCAAGAAACTAATTAATGAAATATTTTGTCAATTGTACCACACTACCAGCAAGCCTCAAAGAGCATCGCTGTGCAGCCATGGCTCGCACTGCAGCAGAGCCCCAAGAGCTGCAGAGAGAACACAGCCCTGCGCTCCTCCAGATTCTGCCTGGGCCACTGCCCGAAGCACTGTCACCAATGACTTGTCACCCAGATGTGAAAGATGAACACCAAGCATTTATTTTACAGTGCTTGTTAGCAAAGCAGTCAGGAAAAGGTGGTAAAGACCGTGACATTCTGTAGCCATGAAAATGCACAGCCCAGTTCTCACCCAGTAACACATTCCCGGGCTGAACACCACCAGGTCAGCAGCACAGCATCACTTGACAGCAGCTGACACGCTGGCCCCATGTACTCTGAACACAAATTCCCCACGAATGGCTGAGCACCTGGTTAACCCCGCTCTGCGTTGCCACTCTCAGCACATAACAAGCAGACAGCACTTTCTGCAACTACTTCACATTTTGCTCCTCCACTTACACAAAGACACACCCGGGGTAATTTCCATGCATGCAGAGGGATACAGAGATCTCGGGTTTCCTAGCAGGTGCAAACTAAAACATGAAGCTGCCCAAGTGTCTCTTGCTGGTACTTCAAACATCCTTCCCTTTTGCCCTGGGGCTTCAGCATGGCTCTGGCCTTGATATTATGACCTCAGACACATTCTGGAAGCTGAAGCTGTCAGCCAAAGGTCACGTATGCAATTAACTCACCTTCTTTCTAATAGTATGCACACAGATTGATACTTTTCACCAGCAGAATAAAAAACAGTGAATTAAGTTAGTAGGAGAACAGAAGGCCTATGGAGCATCCACTGCAGCCTCTGCAGGTAACAGCAATGTTTGTACCAAGCTCTCGAGAAGCAGAGTGACTGACCATCGAGTTTTGAGGAGGAATAACTCAATTTAAACCCCACCCACGCTGTTCTTACAACTGCTCAACGAGTGAACGCTTCTGCAAAATTCTGCAGATGCACTCCCACTGCGAGAGCATTGATCTTGAAGACAGCAAACAGCATCCCTGCTACCGCACTCAAGCGGGGTGCTGAGCTCTGGGGTGGCCCGACAGGAGCAATAGGAGCAGCAGGCTATCCCCTGCTCACCAAGCAACCACGGGGAAAACCACGGCTCTTCAGGCCTAAGTGCACACAGCCACAAAAGCTGCCACAGTGCAGGGCAGGGAAACCAGCCAGGCACACTTTCAGGATACTTCCCCCTCCCCTGTGATGTTCCTCTCGAGGCACACCTCCTGACCCTGGGCCCGTCTTGAAAGTCAGAGGCCTTCTGTCGGGATCGAGTCCTTCAGCACATCCTCCCGCCTCTCACTGCAGCGGACAAATCCAACAGCAATCTCCAGACAGTTCACAGCGGCTCCCTTCTCACCTTAATTAGGAGTGGCAGTTCCACTCCATTAGCCAAATGAGGCAGGAGACTAGTGACCAACATGTCATCTTCCTTCCCACTGCTGGATGGTTGGCATTTCCCATCCACATTATGTTGCTGAAGGTTACGCTGAGAGACAGCACGCAAACCCAAGAGGGAGATAACACGCCAAAAAGCAGAGGAAGGCCAATATTCCAAAGCAGCATCATTTTTTAGTGTTTTGTGAGTGGCAAAGTGCTATTTGTGAACTGCTTTCCCAAATGAGACACTCCGCCTACACTTATGATGTTGAACTGCTTTGCATAAAGAGTTCCTGTGCCATGGACAGGGAAAGTCAACTCTAAATGCTCTGGCAAACTGCAACAGAATTGCACTATGAAAGCCTTCCCTTGAAGAGTTACACTAAAAAAAACCACCCTTGCTTCCTGCATGAACCTTTGATTTCACTAGGCATTAACTCCAATATCCAAATGCAATCCTTTGGCCAGAACAGAGACTGCTCAAGGCAATGAGATCTGTTACAGGCAGCCAGGCTAAAGGGAAAAAGGTGGTGTCACTGGAGAGAAGAGAAGCACAGACTCAAACTCACATCAGTTGCTGGCATCGACAGCTATTTAATAAGGTACAGTGCAGCTCTCCGGCAAACAGCCCTGGGGGTTCTCGGAACACACACGCAGACCCCGGAAACGGCAGTTTCACTTGAGTAGCTTAATTAAAAGCCTGACTCTGAAGCTACTGCTCGTTTTCCCCAGGAACTCTTTCATGTTAGTTCCATTTTGTCATCACTCATGACATAAAAAGCAGAAAACAGGGAACCAACTTGACATCTCATTTTCTGTCTGCCTTTAAAGCCTTTAGCCTTAGAAGACACCACTGCCACTTCAGCTCGCACAGACCCACTCCGCAATGCTTCTTTGCCACTCCCATTTCAGTGCTGGACGTGGATTTTTCCTCCATTTAGCATGAAGCCAGCAGCTGAAGCCTTAATACTTAACCCTTCTTGCCTAATTCCTCAGTTTAGCAAACATAGCTCTAGGGCTTGAAAAGCCAGAAATCATGCCTGATAGCATGAGCCTAAGAACTCAACCCACAACCAGCCACATTTAACGAAAACGTTAGGGTTCAAAACAGCAATCCGTTTATTAGTATTTACTAAGGAAACAGTATTTTAAAAGTCTAAGTCCCACACTTAATTTTCTCTAGTGATGTTACAGTAAAAAAAGTTTGTCTTCTTGGAACACATTTTATCCAAGAAGCCAATTGCTTACAGATATATACTTATTCCTCCCATTCCAATTAGCGTATTGCTGGCATGTTGCTATTCTGCTGTCCATTTAGATCATGAGAACATCATGAAATGAATCAGCCCATGCTGCAGCTGGGGAAACCGAGACTTGGTGAATAAAGCTGTCTGGTCACCCATGCTGGAATAGCTGCTAAAAGTGCAAACAGACATCAGCCGAGACAGGGATGCATGTTCGTTACAGCCAGTGGTTCTTGGGTTTGAAGGCAATCTTACAGATTTGCTTGGAGAGACAAAAACAAGGCAGCAGGAGGAGGGTGGGAATAACAGGCAAGAATGGAGACACAACCCCATTTCACAATGCTACGTGCGGATTGAACTATTCTGTGTTCTCAGCTGAGAAACTGATCTTAAAGATCAAAATACCTTTCGTAGATAAGAGATGTGTCAAAACATTCAACAGATTTGGTTTAGCTGACCACCACAGCCAGGTCGGTTGCAAGATATCACACCAACAAAGTGCCAAATTGCCCGGGACCGGGAACAAGCAGCCGGGGGAGCTGACAGCAGGGCAGCCGCTGCAACCCAAGAGCCAAGCACGCAGGACTGGGGTGCGGAGCCAGATGTGTGCCAGAGCTACCTCACCTTTCCCCTGCTCCTCAAGCCCTTATTTGAACACCAAGTTGCTAAATGTTCACATGAGCACTCGCTGAAATAGACTGCTCTTAATTTCACCAGACAACTAATTACAAGGGGAATGATATAATGAAATACGCAACTAAGTTATAAACTGACAGTTTGGGTAAATTCCAACTCTAACTTTACCCTAGATATGCCAGAAACTATACATCTCAAATGCAGCTGCAGGAATTCTACACTGACAGGGAGGAGGGGTGTGTGGTTTTTGAACACTCACTGGCCAGGCTGTATTTACAGAGCCAGGAACAACTGTCCAATCTCCCTTTTCCCCTGAAGAGGTACTGCTGGGTACTCCTGTTCAAAGAGTGATCCTAAAAGAACAAACTTCTCAGGCAACTTAATGCACCGAAAAGAGGACCTAAAGGAAGCCTGCTCTATCACCCAAGGCTATCGGAGGCCTAACGGAACCTAGTTAACCAGCATGTAACATCTTTAATTAATTTAATACCAGTGACATTTTTCATCCTGCCACGTCCTACTGGCAGATTGTTTTAAAACCCAATACCTCTGTAAGTCAGAACCCATCTTCTGATTCCCAGTCAATGTATTCATGGTCCATTCCTATACACTACTGTTTGGAAGCCCATTACAGTGAACACCAACAGTGCTGTTAACACCTGAGCAGCTGGGGACAAGTGTTACCTAGCAAGATTTTCAAAGGCAGTTATGTACCTCCCTCAATGAAAGCTAGGCATGTAAACTGGTCTGACACTATTAGCCCTACCCGACACGGGAAGGAAACAGATATTTTTGGGAGTCAGGGTACATGCAAAACATTCAGAAGTGTTCACAGGATTTGGACCTCACACAGGCACAGGGAGATCACGTGCCTGACACACCAAGCCCATGGGAAACCTCAGAAGATAACCCAAGTCTCTCATTCTTTTTTGGGTCTTTTTGCATCAGTCATCTCTATCTCTTCTTACGACACCACAGTGAAACGCCTTTGGCACAAGGGGCTGGTTTGGAGTCTCAGCCCAAGTCAGAGCAACCTCGCTTAGACCAAACCATCTCCGCACTCCTTCCTCTCCTCTCAAGGAGCCTCAAGGAAAGCTAACGGAAACAGAGGGTGATGAGCTGGCCAAGCAAGAGGCACTATAAAACCACAGAATCATCATTAAGACGAGGATCTATCCCTAACCACTGCTCTTACATCCTTCGTATCAACATCTGGCCATTGACCTTACATGACTTCAAAATTTATTTTTTTCAAACCTCTATTTTTGATGTTTCCATCCCTTTAAGCCACTACTGCTGCTGATAACCAAGTATGTAATTTGCTATTTCCACCTGCTATCCAAATTGATTAATCACAGGCAAACATAAGGCTGATTCTCATGCTGAGGAAGGAAATCTACACCAACTAATCTTTTTAACGCTTTTATTTCATAAAGCTTCCTCCAACGCTAAACCTCCAGCCTGTGCCCCAGCCCAAAACACCCCTTTCTTCTGGACAAGAGAGAACAACTTTTCAGAAGGCTTTTGAACTCACTGTAAATCTCTGCACAAGGAACACAAGAAGATTATTTTCTTTACTTCAGCCTAGCACAACAAACATCCCACCAGGCACACAGGACTATACAGATGGTTACTGGAGGGAACGGACCATCTTTCAAGGGCCAGTTGCACAGTGACACCATCACTTTGTCACTTCAGCTTCCCACTTAAGGCAGAGTTGGAAATTCTTTGTAAAGGAGCACTCTGCAGATGGCAACATTTACACATGATGTATATCACCTTCAGGGAACCTGAGAGGTTATATAGCATTCAGAAAGTTCCAGACACGGTCCTCCATCACATTATCAAAGAGAGAAGGTTAAGAAGTACCCTTCCTCCATGGCAAGTCACTCCAGCTCTCTGCACTTTGACAAGGTTGCTCCAAGGATGACTCTTTAGAGCTCATTACGGTCCGAGGGGCAGCACTCCAGCAAGGCTCAGGAAGAGCTACTGAAGAGCAGCATAGTGCCATGGTTAATTACAACGATGGAAACCACTCCAAACGGGCAGGTCACAGAGCATGGCACACACCAGATCAGCAATAACTAAGGCAAGATACCTACATGCAAATGTAACACAATTAAGACACAAAACACAACAACACAACTAAAGGTCTCCCAGACAGTGGGCTTCCTCTTCATTTATGCCCTGAGGTCAAGCAATACCCATCTTCTGTGTCTGACCAGCTGAGAAGCAAAGCTTTACAAAGAATCACACACAGTCTGGATAACGCAGCAGCATAGAGAGCACATATAAAAACAGACACAGGTTAAAAAGCCACTAAGCTCACTTTCCTCCCTTACTCCCATCAATCTGCTTATCCTAAAAGCAGCAGGATTTACCCCCTCAGCCCGCCTTCAGGTAGTAACAACTCCCCACTTTGTTATCTACTACCACCTCTTCCTCTTCTCCCTTCCCTCCTCCCCCTCAGCCCATGGAGTAAAAAACATAATCTTTCCATCCCTCCTGGAGCATGTGTTTATCTCTATTTTTAAATGTTAAGGCTTTCCAACATCTGTCTCTGTGTGGTATAATCTTACTGATGAAATATTTCATGTTTTCCTTGAGCCCTCATCAATATGTCTCTGTTATCAGCTTAGCAGATGGAGACACAGAAGGAATAACCTCAGCTTACCTGGGTGATTTCTTAAGTACAGACTTACTGTTCTCCGGGACAAGAATCACAGTAATTTTAGCAATGCAACATGGTCTCTCTCTGTAGCAAACTAAATTCTCTCCCGTTATGTCATATATACCTACTTCACTACAATTTTTCCCTTGGATTCTCCAAGTTCTTCCCACCGAACACTATTTCTAACCTAATTTCATACAATATTGAAAAAAACTCAGGGAAACACCAAGGCCAGCAGAGAAGCCACCAGCAGAGCCAGGAATTGAACCGCATCTTCCCATACTAAACCACACTCTTACTGTCAATCGATCCACATCTTAGACAGATGAGTACTGGAGTGCCCCTGTTCAGAAGAAAACCGAGCAGGATGTTTGCTGCTCTGTTAAGATCACCCACTGAGCAACTCAAACAGTCTGGAATACCAGCAGTCCTACAACTACACCCCTGTACTGTACTAACCACTAATACACTGGAGTAAAATCCCCAGCCCCTTTATAACCTTACCCAGGGTGTGAATCCCACAAGGAACCAAACACCTAGATGAAAATTCACATAATACACCAGAAACGTTTTCCCCCCGAAATTCAGAACCTTTCTCTCAACATCTCCAGACTACTTTCATTCCCTTATCTTAGCATTTCTTCTCTGCTACCTGATAACAAATCCAATTATCTTCACATTTTCAAGTTTATCCCTTCCCTACTTCAGCGTTCTCAAGAGGCAAAGATATTGGTTAATTACCAGGATGTCCTGCCTTGCATGTTCACTGTACAAAAACGTGTAGGAAAAACCAAACCTGCATGCAGGGAAAGAGCATTGGTTACCTGGAGCTCTGTATTTTACCCAAGCAACAAAAGAAAGTAAATAAAGTTCCTCCGTAGCCTTGCCCAAGATGCTTACAGCACTTGGTTACTGAAGCAGCCCTGCACATCTCACACCCTTGCATCCTTCTGAAAAATCTCTGCTTCACCACCCAGGCAATTCACTGCAAGCCAGACTGAGAATTCCCCAGTTGTTCCTGGGATGCAACTTTGCAAACTCTGAGCCAGTTCCTCTCCAAGACACATTCACTCTCCACTCTGTCGTCGGAAGAGGTCAATACAAATCATATAAAACCACAAATTAACACTTTTCCCACTTGCACTCCATATTTTGGAGGTTGTTCTCTTCCCCATGTGAAGTAAACATTCCCATGTTCATAGTTTCCCTTGAGACTTTCCCACTGCTGTTGAACTCAGCCTCCAAAGACCCTCCTTCCTCTCTGGCACCAGCTGGATTTTTTTTCTTAGCCCTCAAATGTAGTCAAAGTCAGTTGACTGGGACATCACACAGCAACAGCTGCCCTGTGTTTAATGAGAGACAGATACATCTCCTTTCTTTACCACTTTACCTACAGCACAGGAACGCTGCTCTGAGCACAGAAAGAAGCAGGCACGGAACAAGCTGAGAAACCATTCTGACTATTATTTACTGACCGTTAAGGTAGCTACAGCCCAAGGCAGAGCCTGCAGCCATTAAGGCTCTGGCAAAACAAGCCTTTCATTTGTTCAGCGGAATAGAGCTCTTGGCCAAGTCAACACAGTCACGTCAGCCAATTAATTCTTCATCTTTGAGCTGCACTCAGCATAGAAATCAAATCCAAGCCCTGTAAAGCCAAGCAGAGGAGGTACACCTAGCAGGAGCAGCCCACCAGCACGTGCCAGCCTGTCTGCCATCTCCACTGGCATTCAAACCACAGACTCTTGAGGCCAGACCCACAACCTGGGGGATCGGAGCACCAACAACCAGGAGAGCGGCTAAGGCACTGCGAAGGGCTCCTGGGCAGCTGCTGCTGTGCTCGAACAGCAAGCCCAGTGTACTGAACAGCTCAGCCTAACACATTAGAGAATTATTACTGAACTAAAGGTTATTTGTTGTATGTTAGGGTATGTTACGGCCGGGGGGAGGTTTTTTATTTATTTGGTTTATAATCCTATCTGAATAAAGGTAAACACATAGGGATTATAAATGAAATAAATCTAAAGCAGAATAGAATGGGGGTGGTAGAAAAAAAAATCTCAAGAGGGTCAGGAGATAATGAAGATTATACCTCAATATTGGGATTATGATGTTAGTTCTTTATTTCAATAAAACTGGATAGAGATCTTTTATATCAGGGACAGAGCTTAGCTGTAAGGACAAAGTAATCTTCTGGGAATTATGCATACAGGCTCGACATCATTTTTATTGGATGGCTGATGAACTGGAAAACTCCAGGATAGCCTGGTTTTAATTTGTAATCTTAATTTTCATATAAATCGGTACAGTTGGACGAAGGGGGGCAGATGTAGAGGGCCTCTGATGCTGTGCTAATATTGCAGCATTAAGACAGCACATGCATTAAGGCTACAACTGTAACTCATCTAGTATATGATCCTGTCTTTTTGTCTATCCATCTGTCTCCCATCTTTGCATCTATCATTTCCCCCGCCCANCTTAGACAGATGGCTACTGGAGTGCCCCTGTTCAGAAGAAAACCGAGCAGGATGTTTGCTGCTCTGTTAAGATCACCCACTGAGCAACTCGAACAGTCTGGAATACCAGCAGTCCTACAACTACACCCCTGTACTGTACTAACCACTAATACGCTGGAGTAAAATCCACAGCCTCTTTATAACCTTACCAAGAGTGTGATTCTGTGAAGGAGCCAAACACCTAGGTGAAAATTCACACAATACACCAGAAAAGCTTTCTTCCCAACATTGAGAACCTTTCTCTCAACATCTCCAGACTACTTTCTTATCTTAGCATTTCTTCTCTGCTACCTGATAACAAATCCAATTATCTTCACATTTTCAAGTTTATCCCTACTTCAGCATTCTCAAGAGGCAAAGATACACCTTAATTACCAGGATGTCCTGCCTTGCATGTTCACTGTACAAAAACGTGTAGGAAAAACCAAACCTGCATGCAGGGAAAGAGCATTGGTTACCTGGAGCTCTGTATTTTACCCAAGCAACAAAAGAAAGTAAATAAAGTTCCTCCGTAGCCTTGCCCAAGATGCTTACAGCACTTGGTTACTGAAGCAGCCCTGCACATCTCACACCCTTGCATCCTTCTGAAAAATCTCTGCTTCACCACCCAGGCAATTCACTGCAAGCCAGACTGAGAATTCCCCAGTTGTTCCTGGGATGCAACTTTGCAAACTCTGAGCCAGTTCCTCTCCAAGACACATTCACTCTCCACTCTGTCATCGGAAGAGGTCAATACAAATCATATAAAACCACAAATTAACACTTTTCCCACTTGCACTCCATATTTTGGAGGTTGTTCTCTTCCCCATGTGAAGTAAACATTCCCATGTTCATAGTTTCCCTTGAGACTTTCCCACTGCTGTTGAACTCAGCCTCCAAAGACCCTCCTTCCTCTCTGGCACCAGCTGGATTTTTTTTCTTAGCCCTCAAATGTAGTCAAAGTCAGTTGACTGGGACATCACACAGCAACAGCTGCCCTGTGTTTAATGAGAGACAGATACATCTCCTTTCTTTACCACTTTACCTACAGCACAGGAACGCTGCTCTGAGCACAGAAAGAAGCAGGCACGGAACAAGCTGAGAAACCATTCTGACTATTATTTACTGACTGTTAAGGTAGCTACAGCCCGAGGCAGAGCCTGCAGCCATTAAGGCTCTGGCAAAACAAGCCTTTCATTTGTTCAGATGAATAGAGCTCTTGGCCAAGTCAACACAGCCACGTCAGCCAATTAATTCTTCGTCTTTGAGCTGCACTCAGCATAGAAATCAAATCCAAGCCCTGTAAAGCCAAGCAGAGGAGGTACACCTAGCAGGAGCAGCCCACCAGCACGTGCCAGCCTGTCTGCCATCTCCACTGGCATTCAAACCACAGACTCTTGAGGCCAGACCCACAAGCTGGGGGATCGGAGCACCAACAACCAGGAGAGCGGCTAAGGCACTGCGAAGGGCTCCTGGGCAGCTGCTGCTGTGCTCGAACAGCAAGCCCAGTGTACTGAACAGCTCAGCCTAACACATTAGAGAATTATTACTGAACTAAAGGTTATTTGTTGTATGTTAGGGTATGTTACGGCCGGGGGGAGGTTTTTTATTTATTTGGTTTATAATCCTATCTGAATAAAGGTAAACACATAGGGATTATAAATGAAATAAATCTAAAGCAGAATAGAATGGGGGTGGTAGAAAAAAAAAATCTCAAGAGGGTCAGGAGATAATGAAGATTATACCTCAATATTGGGATTATGATGTTAGTTCTTTATTTCAATAAAACTGGATAGAGATCTTTTATATCAGGGACAGAGCTTAGCTGTAAGGACAAAGTAATCTTCTGGGAATTATGCATACAGGCTCGACATCATTTTTATTGGATGGCTGATGAACTGGAAAACTCCAGGATAGCCTGGTTTTAATTTGTAATCTTAATTTTCATATAAATCGGTACAGTTGGACGAAGGGGGGCAGATGTAGAGGGCCTCTGATGCTGTGCTAATATTGCAGCATTAAGACAGCACATGCATTAAGGCTACAACTGTAACTCATCTAGTATATGATCCTGTCTTTTTGTCTATCCATCTGTCTCCCATCTTTGCATCTATCATTTCCCCCGCCCAAAAAACCTCAACTACCATCCAAGAGCAGAAAAGAGAAAGTTAGCGTAACATTTCATCCACCAAGAGCCAGCCACCTACGGTACATCCATGAATGTCTAGTTGCCGACCAGGAGGCAGAGGTGTGGAAGGAAGCCAGTTCAGACAAGTCCCATATTTTTGGATCAGCTCCATACTGACCCTCTGGTCTGAAATAAATCACCACCAACCCATGAGAGACAACATTCTACTTGTGGTTTAAAGTACAGGGTCACACGGGCTCCAAGCCCTATGGGCAGGGCAGCCTGGACTGTCACACAGGCTGAGTATCTGCAGCTCCTGCTCCTAGCCTGTTAGGGAAGAATCGTGCTGAGATTCAAGCGCCATAAGCCTTCGATGTCATACATTTTTCACTTGTACAACATGCTGTACCTTTCTGCTGAAACCTACAGCAAGTTCCTTCTTGGTCCCAGGAATTTTCTGCATGGTGTTTCACTGCTTCTGAACCCCACCTTACACAGCAGCAGCAAACGGCAGGTTCAGCTTGCACCACAGGCCCCCATCACACTATCAAGTCTTGTAGCAAGGCTGTTCCTGTCTGAAGAACTGACGGGCTTAATAAGCAAGACCCATAAAAGATGGCCAAAGAGGCACTAACGGGGATAGGTCTTATCAAAGGTCCCACACAGGGTGCTCGCCACTTGCACTGCCTGTGCCGGTCTATTAACGCCCAGGTCAGATCCCTGTCCCCTGAGCCACTGGGACTCCATCAAGAAGCGCTGACAGTTCAACTATGACACCAGTGAAACTAGGGCCTGACCCCACAGAATATCTAGTTTCTGCTGAGACTCACTACAAGTCTTTGTCACATCTGCTTTCTGTTCTGTAGAGTTTCTTTCTGTTGTTTCTCCTACATCTGTCACCTTCAGGAACAGGAAAGGTTATCCAGGACACAACCCTGAGAGAGCCCAGTCGTGGTGCCTTCACCAAAGAAAAGCACACTGGTCTTCCTAACAGTTCCAGCAAATGGGATTCGTCTGCACGGAGGAGTAAAGCATTTGTGTAAATAACAGTCCCCAGCTGCACAGCCATCAGGAATGAGGAACTGCCCTGCAACTGATATATTTAACCAATAACAGTTGAACAGGCAATGGATTGAAACAGCCAGGATATCCCCCCATCACCCACATCCCTCTGCCTTCTTGATAGGCAACAAAACCCACGGCATTGACAGAACAGCTGCTTTCATGAGGGCAGCAATAACCAAAGCAGCTCCCAGAATTCTGCAGCACTTGGGCATCAAAACAAGATTTCCAGGAGGAAAATTGAAATGCCAAGAAGATTTATATTTACTTATGCAGATACCCTGCAATCCCAGCCTTTAAAACATGGCCTATTAGGTTGGTGCTGAGGGAGAGAAGAAAGAAGAACCAAACTTATCATTCCATTTCCAAAATATACAACTACTGTAAAAGACAGAGAATGGGCAAAGCTATTTTTTAAAACCCACCTGATACTGCAATGGTGAGAAGGAACGACAGAAGAGAATCTGATCTACTCTGATGTAGTCTTGAAGTGTAAATTTCTTTATTTTATCACTGTCAGGAATGCCATAAATCAATCCCCACTTCTGCTTTTGTTTCCAAGATGACATTGTGACGTGCTGGCAGAAGTACTGCACAAGCACACTGAACAAAGAGCTCGCTTCCCTTTCCCTGGCCCTCCTCTTCCCCTACCATGTGTATCTCTCAAGTTCCTTCCACACCTCAATCCTTTACTTCAGGAGAGCCAACAAGTCCTGACCAGGAGCTAGCGTGACCATCCGCAGCAGCCACGGCAGCGCAATGAATCACCAATGAGCCCAGGCAGAGGGTGGAAAAACCACACCAGATAATGGGATCTCACCAAAATAGAAGATAACGATGCATGTGACGATATCTTATTTTGGAATTCCAGAAATCTTCCAAGTTCCCCATAAGACCTTCCAGGAAAATTAAGCAGTTGTGCACGGACAGACATTTTGGCTGCAAGCTAGAGGGATGAAGGGAGGAGCAGGGGAGAGATTAGGATCAAATGGTCAATTAATATAATGGCAGAAGATTAACAAGGAGGTGCCCCAAGACACTAAGACCAGAGTTATTTACAGTTGGTAGTCATGATTTAGGAAAGAGGCTGAGAAATGAGGTGATGACCTACGCAGATAATACCAAATCATCTGGATTACTCAAATCTGGAAAAGACTGTAAGGAACACAGAAACGATAAAAGACAGAACAATTTCAATAGTGAAAAGGAACGGTAATGAGCACTGGAACAAATAACAGGAACAGTCCTGTGCCAAACACGAGGCGCAGACTACTGCAAATCTGAAAAGGCAGAGAGGTTTTTTGGACAGCTGGATATGTAACTCGCTCTTGCAGCAGCCATCATATCAGCACAGATGAAAGAGAACAAAAATTATACTGGAAATACGGGAAATATCTAGGTATGGAAGCCATACTACAACATGGCTCCAGATACAAACACTGCAAATGATCGTAGGTTCACTGTAAAGAGCCTGGTTTGTCCCTTCACACACAATTTCAGAGAGATAGACCAAAAGAGGCAGGGAAATCTGAACAAATCAACACAACTTCTTAGTATGAAGAGAAGATCACACTCAGTAAGACGGAAAGGCAGCCACACTAAAATTCAAGAAAAATTTTTTAATATATTTTGCTGTTTATCCTCCTAACTCATTGTACCATCTTTGTTAATTTTGAAAATAAAATTATGACAATTAGACATTATTCTGTATCAGACTGCTGCCATAAGCAAGACTACCTATTTATGTTCAAAACCAGCCATCTATACCACCACGTATCAAACATGTTCCCGCTTGGTTTTTACTGCTCACCCCTCTGGCACTTTGCAGCTGCCCGTTCTGGAATGATTTTTATTTCCTTTTTAATTTTCCCCTGGAATATTCAGTCTACTCATCATTAGGAAAAAGATACAGGATTGCCATATCATTCAATGCTCTTACGTTTCTGCTGCATTACTTCATGACAGCACAAGTGTACAGAACATATGAGACTTCAAAGACATTGATTTTATCATCTGGCTATATCCAGGTGTCCATGGATCACTGGTGATGTTACACTAACAAGTTAAAGATAAAGCGTGTCTAAACTAAAAAGCAAGCAGTGAAATTCAGGTGGAGAAACAGAATTTCTTCCAAGATGACTACTGGTCTCCATGTTCCAGAGGATACAAGTAAAAACTACTTAGTGGTGCAAAATTATTGACTTTCTATCAGTTTTATGCGGTATTTTACAGCCTCCCTGTCTTCCTGTTACCTCCCAACTATTTTTTAGCTTCTTACCAAGTTAAGATACAACAGAAAAACATCTCCTGGTTACTCTGCGTGCACTTCTCCTTGGCCCATTCCACTGTTTGTCAGCTGTGACCAGGACCTGAAATACATCCTTAGTGACATCCAAGAGCCAGAAAGATCCAGCACATCCTTCAGCAAGGTCACAAATCAAGTACTGGAACAAAGCCCAGGAGCATGCCCTGGGGACAGATGGTACACTGGGTTGTTGGAGCAGAAGGGAGGCTTCTTCAGGTCACTCAAACTCCTCTTGCAGCCCATCTGGGAAGTTTGTCTTGGCCTCACTAACCAATTCAGACAGTTCAGGCAGAAACAACCGACCACACATTTACACATTTCTGGAGACTGCAGATGAATGGATGGCCCAATACACCTTTGTCCCTGATGGAGAATAAAAATGTCCACGGCCAGTCCTCATCCCATCAGCTACTGAGAACCGCATGGTTCCCTCCAGAACTGCAAGCTTGCACAGCACGTATGCACAGCACCCTGCAACAATGCAAGTCTTCTCCATGACTAGTTCTTCCTGGGACCCCAGCCACTCGGAGACACAAGCAGCAAGAAGGCTCAAAGCCAGCAGAACAAACCACCTGAAGGACAGCTGAATGCGAGCAGAGGGGCCATGGTCGAGCACCACAAACACTGTATTTTGTCTGACTCATCTATGCTCAGGAGGTTTCTATATGAGGAGACACTGCTATGAAGTTACATGCTCAAGCCACATAACAACTGTGTGCAGAAAGCAAGGACGGGGGGTCCTCTCAGAAGGATTTAGTGTCCTGTAAAACACCTTGTATTTACTGCAAGGAACCGCTTCTCCTGTATTCCAGTAGGTCTGCTTTCCATTTCACCCCAAATCACAGAGAATGCAAAGCTACAACCAACCTGAAAAACTTACACTCACTACACTAACTTGGCAGAAATGGAGAAAAACCAAACCAGCTCTCACTCAGAAACTATTTCTCTTATTTGTTAGCTACCCAAGTGCATTGTTTATGACACTCTGAAAACAGCAAACTTTCATTTGAGCTGAAATACTGTTTGTCACAGGCACTAACAAGACTCATGCCCATGCATCCTTACAAACAAGCTATCATTGTAAGCAGAAAAGAAAGAGTATGAACACTGCTGAACACAGACTGTCCTAGCAAGCTCCCTTAATGGGTGTCACAGAGCAGCTGGGAACTATTGTGTGCACGTACATCTCTACATAAAGGACAGATCTTCTGACAATTTCCAACTCTGCAGAAACACAGGACCAGAACTGTTTCTTTACGACTCCCAGTGCAACATTAGCCAATTTTTTGGGTCCCCATCCTAAAACAGGAAGAACATCCATTTTACATCTCTCCCAACTCATACTTATGCTTACATGGTCTTGTTTCGAGTTTGGCCAGAGTCCTGCTCACTGTACGGAGCCTTCCGCAGACTGGGGTAGATCAAAGCAGCGTTTCTATCAAACCAACAGTGGCTAAGGAAATATTAATGAACATGCTAAATCTGTGATATGGGCTGTACAATGCTGCCCACAATTACCAGCGTAGCATACGTTTGGTTTCATCTTCTGCTAATGACTACAGTCTCCTGCTACCTACTCTAATACGCTACATAGTCTCAATTACAAAACCAGTCAGAAATACGGGGCACTGCTAGCTGTCTCTTCCTGGTATTATTTCTTGTTAAGTTCCCATCAATGGCAAATAGAAGCAACTAAAAGCTCCTTTGGGTTCCAGCTGTCATCTTCCCTCCTTATGCCATCCTTTCTTGCAATTTCAGGCTTGTTCATTCCAAATGCGCTTAGTCAAAACCTTTTCTTTCAGCTCCCAGAGCAAAGACTTGAGTACTAAGTAGCTTTCCCACTGTTCCTGTCTAATCTTCCTATTTATCAACCTGGAGATTCCTCAGCTTTGCTAATCTTTCCTGAGAGCACATAATCCTGATAGTGATTTCCTAAGCAAGAGAGAGTTAAACAAACTGCTTGATAAATGCCATTTGGAACTTCTGGTCTTATTTTGCACATTATGCTCCAACTCAGCCAGGACTATGTCATTAGATGTAACACACAGCTGCAGCATGCCCTTAATTCCCATTCTCTCCTCAACTATTTAATAGGACCATATCTCTTTTGACCCAGCACAGAGAACAGCAATTCCTTGCTATGCTCCTTGACTTCAGCCTCCGCAACAGGACCGTTTTATCTGGGGCTGGCAGCACCATCCAGACAACAGCTTTGAGATAAAAGATGTTTTTCGTGGGAGAACTACCCAGCACACCCCTCCTCTCAACAAGCTTATCACCAGGTGAAGCAACTTTTCTTACTGCTGCATCAAGCAGTGGCTTGAAGACAGGACCGCTCTTTGTTCTGTTTACAAACTACAAAAAACTTCTCCCACGTAAATTCCATCCTCATTCTCCCACCCTTGGGCTAGTTCTCTAAAACGGGAGACTGAGCAAGAACAAAATCCAACCCTTACACAGTCCATGTTCTCCACCCCACTATCACTTCGCAGAATTCCTGCATTAAAGTAGATCTGTACTGTTTCTTCTTCCCCTACTCAAGGGGATGGAAGCACAATTAAGACTTTTAGATAGTTTTAAAATTAAATAGAACAAATCTGTGTGAATTTATTCCTGGTGTGTATGTAAAATACGGACATACTGCAGTCCAAACACCTCTGCACTAGAAGATACTACATTCAACATAGACACTTAGGCTTAATACACCCACGTGTGCATTTTATATAAATAACACATATGAAGTTATTGTATTGCGCAGTACATTAGTCTTCTGCAAGTACTGCTTCCATCCACATGCACTCCAAACCACATCCCCTGTATGGGAGGCAGGCATCCTTGCATCCTGCCTTCAGAGCCATGTAATCCTCTCCCATCACATCTTTTTTCTACATGTGGTTTAAGAACTGCATTTCCTGCCATTTTACACCAGGATTGCAAAACCCTGGCTTTGCAGCATGACTTGCTGAACCCAGTTCAGCTGAGGCCTTAACAAGGGGCTTTCAACTAGATACTGGAGTCACTAACGCAGAGGTGGCTGATCCCATCCTCAGTAGAGCTATGTACATCAAGTCAACACAGACATGGATTCAGCATCACTATCTTCCAGTATTCAAGGGCATAGTAAACAACGACCCGGCTGCTGCCAACTGCTCAGATAGTTTGAAAGGAAATTCAGAAGTGTTTAAGTATGTAAAAACAAAAATCTACCTTCCGTACTTCCAAATTCCTCTCCTCTGTTAGCACACTGCCTGGGAAATTGTTTCATTTTTGCTTTCTTCCAAGCAAGAAGACAGACACAGCTAGGAAAGAATTTAAATGCTTCCCCCTTGACCCCCCCACCCCAGTCTCTGTACAATATCTTTTAATCAAGAATCACAGGTTAATCCTAGCTTTCAAAATACAATAATCATAGAACATTTTATATACTACACTCATTCTGGAACTGGACATGAAAATATCTAATCCTGTAAAAATACAGAGATTTCTGATCAACGTATAGCAGGTAAATCAAACCTGAAATGAAAGGATTAGAAAAGGTTACTGTAATTTTTTTTCCTCTTAAGTAACACAGAAGCAGATTTCACTGAATCTTACTCTGTAATTCCCATCTGGAAAAGCATCACTGGAGGAATGAACAGGTTTGAAGAATGTCTTTAATGACATCTGGAAAGTAAAATACAGCAATTGGAGCCCATCATAATCCTTCATCCAGCAGCAGGTACTGTGCATACAATTGCAGCGGCACTGATCAAAACCTAAGCTACTTCTGAACTTCTAAACTACAGTTCAAAAACTAACTGGATTAATTCCATTAAAAGAAGGGCCTGTTATTTATTAGCCAGAAGTGCAACAGCTAAGAAATACACCATTTATTTGTTAGAAAATTATCTGGAAATTATAGAGTTATGCACCCCTGTCACACTGAAAGAAAACCAACAAAAGAAACAGCAAGATATAGACAAGTTTGATCTAAAAGGAGAATACAATACTGATTCCTCCATTCATATTGGTGGGGAAAAAAAAAAACAAAAAAAATATTGAGTTACTGGCCTTTGACTGAACAAGTTCTGCAAGAGATGCCTACGACTCAGACTCTGAAAATCACCTATGGTTAAGAACAGCTGAGAGGAACTGCCCAAAAGTTTGGTACCTTTGTAGCTAACAAATGGTCAAATGAAGGAAAATGCTGTCTGATCTACCCTTTTTTCAGTTTTCTTTTTNAACCAACAAAAGAAACAGCAAGATATGAACAAGCTTGATCTAAAAAGAGAATACAATACTGATTCCTCCGTTCACATTGGTGGGAAAAAAAAACAACAACAACAAAAAAATATTGAGTTACTGGCCTTTGACTAAACAAGTTCTGCAAGAGACGCATACGACTCAGACTCTGAAAATCACCTATGGTTAAGAACAGCTGAGAGGAACTGCCCAAAAGTTTGGTACCTTTGTAGCTAACAAATGGTCAAATGAAGGAAAATGCTGTCTGATCTACCCTTTTTTCAGTTTTCTTTTTAAATAAGGGAGACAAAGCAAACAGTGAAATCAAAGTAGAAAACCCAAGCATCACCAAATAAACGCTGCCAACTCATCCAGCTCTAGCAGTCATTTTTATTCATCAGAAGTGCTTTATGAATATTGCTAGTGATCCTTCCTACCTAGAGAAAATCTTATTCTGAAAGGGTTAAAACAGATACTCTGCCAATACATATTCTGGGGCCTCTCTGGCTTTTTTTTCCAAGAGACAATGAAAAATTCTAAACAAAAATTACACATTAAAAAACTGAAAGCTACGGATTTTAAATTATCCCTACTTTTTGTTTTGTTAAATTCTACTCATTTAACTCCAACTGAGAAAAACTGAGCACGGCATTCTCTGATCCAGAAGCCACATGAACCCGTAATTAGTCTGCTGTAATTTGCAATGAAGAATAAAGACAACCTAAAAGACTCCAGCTCCAATTTGCTTAAACAATACACCTCAGAGGTAACCAAAGAGCCAAAAAAGCTTCCCTGCACAGTATATTTAACTGCCATTAGTTGAGTCAGAAAATATCTGTTGCAAATCGATTGTAATTGCTAGATCAATAGGCCCAGGGTACTCTTATTTACAATATTATGGCTTACTATTTCCCGTGTGATGCGAGAGGCATACAAGATCCGAACAGATTTTTAAGAGTTGCACCCTGGGGAGTACTTAAGTTCCAAAGATATTCTGCACTTAGCACCCTGGATAAACAACTGTACAAGTATGTTCTAGGAAGCTGCATTCATGGTAAGCCAACACTTCTATTCAATATTCCCTGGTAGGCCATGAGAAATCTTTACCGATCTAATTAAGCTTCACACACACCAACACCTTTTTTTAAACTGCAGATATCATCTTTGATATCATCTCATGTCCAAGAACATCTTTTCCAATGAGACCTAACACGAAACAGCTATAAGGCCAAAAAAGGGTGTCCTGAGAATCCAGCATTTCTCTGAGAAGCCTTACTACCAGCTCCTACATCCTGAGCCCTTTTGCTTCTCTTGTCTTTCCTGTGCTTCAGCACCTCCAAACCAACAAGCTCTTTTCGGCTACGGGCAAGCTCTTGAATCCAGGCACAGGGCTTGGCTGAGGCAGCAGATCTCTGCAGTTTCACCCAAGCACAGTGGAACGGTGTCTCAGTGCACAAGTCCATCGTGACTTGGTCTCGACCTAACACTCCAGAAGCCCAAGAGTTCAAGGGTCCTGAATACCGAGTCACCTGAAGAGTGACAGGGAAGCATTAAGCACCTTGATTCTCTCTGCATAACCAAACCAGCAACTTCCCCCTGCTCTTCCCGAGAGGGAACAAACAGCAAGCAAGCACAGGTACAGGCTCATTCCACTGCGCTTCACCTCTTGTTCTTCACAGCTCAGTACTAATCATCAGTCCATAATGCAGTGCAGAACTGCCAGCCCCATCCTGACGATGTAGTTATTTCCAATTGGCACTTGGGAGCAGTGAAGATGGGAGGCATTACTCATCGCCAAGAGTACAGATGTTTCTAATTGCTTTCCATTACCAAGAATAACAGCTGTTTACATCTATCAGCAAATAATTCACAAGAGCTCCAGACTATTAAGATAACACACCCCACCTGGTCACCATCACAAGTTGTCAAGGCCAAGGTAGTGGCTGCCAGAATCCCCTTCTGCATCTCTGTTCATCAAATGACAGCATGTGTCACCTTCAGATATCCTTATGCTACCCCACAAGCCCTGGCTTCTTGGTGGCCTGACAGATCAAATGGACATATGGATTCTTCATGGCTTCGCAGTAAATGTTTTATGGTTATACTGCAGCCAAGGGCAAACAACAGAGGAGCAAGGGACTTGCAAATAAACCAGTGAAAAAAAATACCCACACTTAATAAATTAGTTAGGAAAAAGTGTGCCTGCTTTGCTCTGTAGCTGTGTGCAGAACAGTCTTTAAAAATAAAGTAGCTGATGAAATTATTCCTTCTTCAGCTCTCTCCTGCATTGCACAGGGACCAGGTAACAAACTTGCAGAAAATGGTCAGCAAGGGAACTCCACTGTTCACAATGATTCAAGTTATCTTCTGCAAGTCCAGTGCAGGCCGATGGCGGTGCAAACAGTCACTGACTCTCATTTCCTCCCGTCAGCCTGCCCAGGTCGTTAGCTCTGCGGCACGCAGGACTGTCCTTTTCACAGCACTTTGCAGCTTGGGGGCCAGGTTTGGAGCAAGGGCTCCCCACCACTTATGCAGCTCTGTATGTTTGCACGTGTGCAAACAAAAAACCTGCCTGCACAAATTAAAACAGATTAGGACTACAGATTCTGAGCCAATTGGACTGGATGGGAAACATAAAGGAGAGGGAAAAAGACAAGTAAGGCCTCCATCAATTGTTTTGGTCCACGTGTAAACCCTTCCTCCATCCATTCTGTGGGAAACTCTCTCCTGTCTAGATCTCCCTTGCAGAAAATACTAGCTGTCTCTGGTAACAGTGCTGGTATATCAGGAGCTTCTCTTAACAGTATTTTCCATGTTATACCGAATGGTTTCCACTAAGGATAGTTTGCTTTATTGTTATGTTATACCTTGATTACTGTATCTTTAACACACGGACATAAGACATGACCCAACTCCATTCTGGTCCAGGCTAAGCACCTTGTACTGCTTTCATTAGACTAGCGTAGATGTGGCACAAATCCTTCAGCACGTTAGCACACGGTTCCTATGAGTTCACCATCCCAAAAAGAAGAGAATTTTGACAAAGTACATCATTTGGAAACTGCGCCTATTTCAGATGTGTCATCTGTGTCCCCCCTGCTCGCCCATCCTTTATGCCTTAAGAACAAGTTCCAAAAGGGTCTTTCCTGAAATTACAGACACAGTACAGGTACATCCCTTTAACCTACTTTTGAAAACTCCATTTAGCCCCTCATGCACAGGACTCCATCTCTTCCACTAGTCCATTGCTTTTTTTTTTTTTGCCTTGGTAACATCAAGACACCCCATTAGCATCACCTTTGCAAGTTCCTTTCAACATAGGGATCCCAGAAAAGGAATCACTCAAATTCCTCCACAATTTTTTTGTCTCCCAGAGTCATCCAGCTATTGTTCTCATAATTTCTGCTATTTCGGGGCAGTGTCTCCTGTCCAGGGATCCCTGCCAACAAGAGCAGAATGCCATTACGAGAGGAGGCTGCTGTGAGCTGCCACCATCGCAGGGAATTTATCACTGCAAGCCACGATCATAATGGACTCCTTCACCAAATGACTTTGGATGCACAAACCTTTGGCATCAAGTCTGCCATCTACACACAATTATTAAACTGAAAACTCATGTAATAGGAGCAGGGGACAGGGACATCACATCAGCACAGGCAGCAATCTCTCAGAAGCTCTGCATGCAGAAGCAGAGGAATTCACTCCAAAAGTCCAGACTGCCTGACAGGCGGGCAGAGAAAAAAAAAAAATGGAACTCCAGAGCTTTGCTAAATCCAGCAACCCAGGAGGGATGTTAATACTGAATGATTTTGGCTGGGAGAACGAGCTTGGCCAGAAAAATCAACATGCAGAAGCTTCAGCATTATTTGCAAACCTTTGATACCCCAACTTTTCATCCTTCCCTACTGTATTCTGGATTACGTATCGATACATGAACTCTATTAAGCACATGGGGACCTTCCCCAGTATTCATTTCCCAATCAGGCAGCCAATTAAGCAGTTGATTTTCAAAATGTTCAGCAGCTCAAAACTCTCTACTCAAAGAACAAGCTTTTCTCTACCTGTGGCCTTGTGACCCTTCTAGGCCAGGACACACAAAACCCCTCGTACTTGTGGACGCAGACAGGCAGCTGGGTGTACAAAACGGAACAGCAGGGCACAGCTACAGAGCTCACTCAATAGTGTCATCGTGTCTGCATGCAAGCCATGCTCCTTCAGTCCGGCTGGACACCCCAGGTCTTCTGAAATGGTTACTATCATCTCTTACCATTATGTCACCTCTCCCCCAGGCCGCCTCACTTATAACTAATCTACATCTTTTCATTCTCTTTAGGCCTTCACAGAATTGCACTGTCTTAAAAAAAAAACACCAACTATCTAGCTACCAAAGAGCTGTGCAGAGACAGGTGTAGAAGCCACAAGAACATGGAATATATCACTAAACCCACAGCAGCTTCTGCTGTCTTCCCCTCCCATGCTCAAGTCCCTGTAAGTTCTCCCACAGCTCTTCTTCAGCCCATGCTAAAGAGTCGGATTCTTAAAACATTTAATTGAGAGCAACAGTTGCTGCTGAAACTAGCTTCAGCCCCAACTCACACCACTCTGGTCCCTGTGTGGTTTCATAGAGCCTTGCTAACCTGTTAGCTTCGCATACGTTCAGCAAAGGAGGAGATAAGATCCGGATTTAGGCTTTTTACGTTATTTCTCACATCACTGAGGCTCTAAGCAATCCTGGATCAACCACCAAATCAAAGTTGCCAAGGTGCAAACCACAGGTCAGGTGTCAAGGCTTAAATGTTTTCACCTTCCTGCTTTGCTTTCTTTTTCTTCCTCTTTATCCTGCCTCTGCCAGCCACTGGTCCTTGCCACTAGCTGTCACCTCTCCGAATTCACAGCCTTTGCAGAAGTGTACAGCCAGGGCAGAGACTGCACTGACAGACCACAGGTACACGTACTGCAGCAAGGCTCTCCTCTGCTCCGATGCACAGCACCCGGTGCAACAGCAGGCTGCATTCCCCAACACCGTGCTGCAGAACAGCCACATGGAACAGAGTTCTCACTCAGCGTCCCCTCACTCCACAGGCCAGGGTGTCCCAGAAAGGGGATGCATACATAAGCAAACACAGCCGGCAAGCCTGTCCGTGCAAGCTTTTTGACAGCTGATCAATTATTCAGCTATACCTAGGACCACAAGGGATATGGAATACAATGCACTGTCACTCCCCTCACTTCTTTACTCCCTGGGCACCGCCACTGTTTGGTGACCAGGTTAGCTTCTTCCCTTGCTATTAGCCGCACAGTGTGTTCTGTCTGCCTTCTCTTCAGCCTCCTCTCTCCCTTGTCATGCATTTCGCTACAAAATGTATTCCTGTTAGGCACTGGTCCTTTCTCTCTCCATCTTTCCCTGTTTCCACCCTGTTTCCAGCATATCTCACCACCAATTACAGCCCATATGAAAATTCTCCATCTACAGATTTCTTGCTGGAAGAAACTAGCAGAGTTCTCAGTGCATCGGCTCCACCATCATTTTAAAAAAATCAACAAGTTCTCTTTCTCCTGGTGCGAGCTTCTTAAAATCTACAAAAACCTGAACATTTAAAAACTCAAGAAGCAAGTGCTAAGTTTTATGCCCCCCCCCCCTTTTTTTTTTNTCCCTGTTTCCAGCACACCTCACCACCAATTACAGCCGATATGAAAATTCTCCATCTACAGATTTCTTGCTGGAAGAAACTAGCAGAGTTCTCAGTGCATCGGCTCCTAGAATCATGGAATGGTAAAACCGTTACCACCATCATTTTAAAAATCAACAAGTTCTCTTTCTCCTGCTGCCAGCTTCTTAAAAGCTACAAAAACCTGAACATTTAAAAACTCAAGAATCAAGTGCTAAGTTTTATGCCCCCCCCCCCTTTTTTTTTTCTTCTTACTAACACGATTTGAGAACAGGCTTGAGGATTTGTACAGTGCCAGGCTCCTGCTTTTGCGTGCTTGAGGCTGCCACCTGCTGTGAGTGCTGGGAAAGCAGAAAGCTGGGAACAGAGAGATTTCAGAACAAACCCAGGAACAATAGCCAGGAATCTAGCGGAGGAGTTTCTATCCTTGACTAATGCTCCTGCGGGCTCCTTTGTCTTTTGTGTCAAACCCCACAATGTCCTGGTAACAGGAGCTGCAGAAGTCAGTCAAAGTCTCCATCTATCTGTAAGGAAGCGTTTAATTTACCCTTATGTTTTTTGACTTGAGCGTACAATGCTATAGTTGATGTGCGGAAGATGAATAGATAAACGTAAAATGTTGAGTCCTGAAAGATGCTGGCACAATCTGAAACAATTAATCTTCCTGAAGTGAATGTGCTCTAATAGGGTGCCCAGGCACACGCCATTCATCAAACCACATCGATTCATCATGCTGCACCAGACACAGTTTGGCAGGGCTGCCACGACCGCTGGGTGACAGCGCACCTCTGAATCTGCATAAGGTAGTGTCTCTAGGTAATTATTTATGTTTGTGCTGAAAAAGAGGAGCTGAAACCTCTTGCAACCACTACTTATTTCTTATGAAGACATCAAAAGAACACATTTATTCTTTGACACAACTTGCCTATTTTGACAAAAACCGAGAGAAGCTCAATTGCAGTAGGTTTTTCAATCCATTCTTCTTTCTGAGGATGGGATGCCCCAGAGATGTCACCAGAACAAATGACTGTACTTTCAGACTGTATATAAATAGCAATTATTATGCCACTCCAGTCAGTGTTCCTACATTTGCTAGCAAAGAAGTTCCCATCACTTTTTAAATTCGGTCCGATGGCACACAGCATAGCCAGCAAAATGCAAGAGATCCCAATAAAACATCCATACACCAAAATACATACAGGAGAGGAAGGGGCAGAGGGAGAAAACAAGACAGTTTATGCCTATCAACACAGTCCTCTAGAAGGAGAAAAACAAATGCTGTCCTCCAGGATAGATTTTCATAGAACGAGGATCACATATCCCAGAGATTACCATGGCTCATTACAAGTGTAACAGCAATGATATATCACAATACATCTCCTCTGGCTATCACTTATTATAGAGCTCCAGGCACCACAGCTACTCCTGCGTGTTCCAACAGGAGCTGGTGGGAGCTCCACGTACAGAGCTGAACATGACAACAGTTAACGTGGTGTTCATCCCAACCATTCCAGAGCTCACAACACAGCGCGGGTCACATCCTCCTTTAACAGACAGCATTAGGTCCCTTTTGAGGTTTAAATGGGGTTTAGTCGATTCCTCCTTTGTAAGAATTACCAACTCATGTCTTCTAATTACACTGTTTCCTCAGCCCAAGATGAACTATGTCTTATTTCAGCCCAAGGAGGAGATACCATCCCCACACTGTGAGCCATGGAAAACAGGGACTGCTATGGAAACTCTTCTTCACTGTGGCTGTGCAGAGCTACCACGCCACTGCACAAGGAGTTTGACGGCTTTCCCGCATACTTCTCCTTCTAAACCTTAACAGACAGGCAGGCAGTTGGCAAATTTTTACAAGGGAACTTAAAAGGGGTCATTCCCTGCTGCATTCCCAGGCAGAGGCTTGAACAAACCTGTCCACGTCCCCGTGACTACCATCCTTTGTTCACAGCTATACGAAAACGCAGCCCAGCTAACGGGAACACAATATGTGAGATGCCAGAGCACCTCTGTGATTTACAGTATGTCTAATGAGCAAATCCAATGAAGAGGTTTGTTGTCCATCATAAAACCAGATGGATGTAAGCAGTGATTAGAAGCAATTAATTCCATGCAGCACTAAATAACTTTCCATCATTAATGTACTTTTTTCCAACCCATTAGAGGTACACAGGCAAATATATGAAATAAGGCACGCTCCATCTGAATTTCATATATTCATATGCTTGGGTCAGGTGGAGGATAAGCAGAAGGGGAGAAAAATCAAGAGGATGGAACAAGTTCACAGACTCAAAAAGTCCCCATGTAGCAGTCAGGCAAAAGCAGGAATTGAGGATCTAAGTTCTGCTTCAATAGCATTATGTAAAATGAACTACCATTGAGTTTCACTTGGATGGAATGAAAAACTCTTCAAAAAAAAAAAAACAAACCCAAAAAACAAACCATTCCCCACACAACACAGAAACTGGACCCTCAAATGACTTGGACTCAATTGCCTAGCAGACAGGCACAATGAAAACCTGTACTGAATCAGAGCGTTACTCCCAGCAGTAACGGCATCACCAGTCCAGCACACATTGGGAGCTTCCTGCAAGCGAGGGATGTGTTGGTTGGACTGTCAAAGCAGCAGTAGCTAGTGAAGAAAAAACCCATGTCCTTTTTAGGTAAGGTATTATTCATTTCAGTTTTGACCACATCCAGGAGTGGAAATCCCAGCACCATTCCAGGCCCCTGCTCCAGTGCCTGACTGCCTTCCCAGGAAATTAATTTTTTCTAACATCTAGTTGGGATTTCCTGTCTTCCACCTTGTCCCCACTCCCTCTCTCCTGTCACTATGCACCTGGTGAGAGTCTGGCTCTGCCTTCTCTGTGCTCTCCCATTCACCAGCTATAGACAGCAGCAGGATCTCCCCTACTCAAGATCCCAGTAAGGTCTTCAGTTACCTTCAGGGTATCCACACCCAACCTTTAGAGCTCCGCTCTTCAGACTGAGCAATTTTGACTCCCTCAGGCCCTCCCTTCCTACCCTATGCTTTCAAACACTCGTGATATTGTATTAGCACAGCAAATAAAAGCTTCTGGTAGAACAAGGCGTCAGACTGCTTGTCTGATCCAGTTGCCTCGTCTAAAGATGACTTCTAGAGCTAGCAGGAAGACTACCTGGAGAGCTTAATCTCTTTGAAGTGTTGCTCACTATGCGGATTTCTGCAAAATCCCAGGATTCCCTGCCTTTTCCCTCCTTCCCCTCAGAAAAAAACACAGAGAAGAGGCAAGCTGGGAGGGAGCAAAAAGCTGGCGTGTGGTGGTTTGAAATGAGCAAGATGTTAACTAATTTTACTTTTAATCTTCCCTTTTGCTGCAAAGTGAGCCATTCAGGCATCACATCTTCTGCATTTTCCTTGCCTCTTTCAGAGAAGCATATTGGGGCAGAACTTGCCAGCTGTCTGCCTCCTTCGCCTTCTGCTACCATTATCCTGAGGTACCACCCCACCTTCTGGCCCTCCAGCTTGGGGGTGGGGGGGAAGGAGGGGGGGGCTGGGAGAAGGACAGGGAACACACATCCCATTGGAGGGGGAAACCAGAATGAACCTAGATAAATGTTCTGATAGGACACAGCATAGATGGAGAGCTATGGTTTTCCCAAATCGAGTTTACACCTGCCTTCATCTACATGCACGCACCCACGCACGGCAAGAGCCCCATACTGCGGTTTTTAGCGTAGTTTGCCTTACAACTTCATAAAGTCTTCACCATTGAGCACTCCATTCAGAAACAGAGAGCAGCTACCCCTTCCCCCCATGCCTTGGTAGTATTTTTTACGCTAACACTCAGCCAAATCAGTTGAATCGGGTTTGGAATGACTGCAGTTTCACAGATTGCAGGCTCCAAGTACATACAGCATCCTGGAAATCAGAGCCCTAATGCCTCATACTGTCTGTGTGTAGGTGTAGCTGTTTGCAAAATACACAGCATATAGAACCGATGTGTGGCAACAGCTCTACATTTACAGATGGATTCAAGTGATGTGGAGCATGAACGCATCACATAAATGTGTAATTTTCCCTATACTTATCTACCACACACAAAAGCTTGAAAAAAAGCAAGGATTAACAAAAGCACATTTCTATTTACCACTTGCTCAAATACACCTCACTGGTCTGCAACAGCAGTTTTAACTTTTTTTTTTTTTTTTAAATCCAACCACCTCGAACTATTTTAACCCCTTAGGAGCTACAAAGAACTGCATTGGTACCAACAGCACAATATTCCCTGTACCACTGCTAGTAAATGGGCAGGCTTTTTCGTTTAGCAGAATTAGGAACAAGCTATCTGAAAAAATCAGGCTATTTACCAACTCAGAAACCTGGGATGCTTCACAAACAAGTCTAAAGTCCAGAGACAGGATTTAGTGTGGCTTCCCCTAAATTAATTTGCTCAACTGCTTTCTGTTGTCAGAGAACAGCACTTATTCCTAAGAGTCACTAAAAGGAGGTTTCCCCATTAATTTCACCTGGGTAGTCAGAGAACATGTGGCCTCTTGCCTTTCGATGGTGCTAACCTTTGTACAAGCCCTTCTGACTGCCTCCTCCCTGTGTACCACAGAATGCCTTATTCCACTCAACCCAGCCTCCCGATTTCAGTACGTCTTCCTCAGCTGGGCACATTCTAAGGCCACAAACAGCCCCATCCAAATCAACAGCCTACTCACATGTTTAAGTACAACATATTACTGAAGTGCTCCACAAGTTCCAGAAGTGAGCTGTAGTTAGATCTGCCATAACTTATCTACTCATCTACCATAAATTTAGTTTAAAAGTCAGAGAAAAAAAAACCAGTAACAAGATCAGACAGTTGATGACTATAGAGTACGGTGTAGATAAATAATAATGTCAAATTCTTATTAAAACTATAAAGGTCCCCACACACTGGTATAATTCTGTTCCTTCTGAGTTTGAATTTCAAGTCCTGAAGACTTCCTTGATAAAAAAGCAACCCCACCGCAAAGCATCTATCAAACAGACAGCAGTATTTCTGCAAACAAAAACAAGTTTCCCAGCCAGAAATAGCAGTTATCTCTGATGCTTCCTCCAGAACAAAAGCATGCTTGAAACAGAATGATAAATCACAGGAACTACAGCTGGAAAGAAGCTCAAAGGGCCTTTGAGCCCAGCCTCCTCCTTCAGAACAGAATCCTCTGCACTTTAACTCCTGACACGAGATAGTTCCAGATATCTCAAAAGAACTGCTCCATTTTCAACATTTTGTCCTTGCCTCTACTGTCAATTATAGAGAATCTGGACAGGCATCAACATCAGCAAGGGAAGAGGTTGTTTTTCCACCTGCTCCCACCAAGATCATTAGCTGCTCCACCTCTGGGAAGGAGTTCACATGACAAGAAACTGAGAAACAAACTTGTCAGGGTCTGAACCCCCCAGGTTCCAAACCCCAGCTGCTAGGCAAGCTGGTGCCACAATACCAAAGGTACCACAGCAGCCCGAGAAAGCCTCTCAAGTAGTCCACTACACTTTATGAAACCCGAGCTGATTTCCTCACTGAATCTGTTTTCTCTCTGAACAAAGACATCTGCTAGTTACAGGTAGTGATAACCGTCATAAGCCATCAGCTATACTTAGCTGTTACCAGTGCTGTCAGATAATGCTGAAAACCAGGAATCTCGCCAAAACTACCGGCCTGCAAAGAGCAACAGAATAGAAGGTTTACACAGCACATGCCCCGTGACACACACCTGGTGAGAGAGAAGGTACAACCCCTGGGCACTAGAGAAGGAGAAACTCCAGATAATAATGACATTAGACATGACTTGCATCAACTTATTTCTGTTGAGCTGGCAGGTGAGCCCACCTTTTTCCCTGGCTTTTGTGTCTAAAGGAAGGAAGATGATAGCTACACACGGTCCGATGCTCACAGTGCTGGTATGACGATAGACCACAGTCCTCAGGGATGGGGCGTGCAGGAAAATGCCTCCACTCAGACGATACAAACAGAACACAAAATCTTCAAGTCTGAGACCTCAACTGCAGCCTTAGGTAAAGCCACGCAAGTCAGCTTTGCAGACACCTGCTATGGCTGCAGCTGGTCAGTCTGCAACATTTCTAACCAATATAAAAGCTGAAGCACCACGATGAAGGGCTGCAGGCAATGCTGCCCCTTGCAGATTCCACATCTGAAACCGAATTACAACAATGCCGCTGGATTAATTTACAACAATGAGGGTAGAGGACTGAAACCCAGTGACAGCAAGCGGAAACTAGAGATTGCAGAAAAAAAAACATTTAAATTGTTTCACTGAACAAATCCATAGGGATCCTAATTGCCCTTCCACCTAACCGGCAGACAGAGCCCTTACCTTTTCCTCTGTACTGCTCTGCAATTTAGCAATCTGCTCTGAAAGAATGTGTAATTTCAAACAACTTGTGCAGGATAAATATTACTGTAACAAGCAGAACTCTTAGGGTTTTTACATCGCTTTGCGTTAAGCTAAATTACAGACTTGTTTCTTGCCAGTCAAGTATCTAACCTTCTTACGCTTTTATATTTTTTTTTGGTGCTACTTGGCCACCTGGCCAAGCAAATATGCACTGTTCTAAAGTCAAAGGCTCCCTTAAGTATTACTAGGTAACAGCAATACAAAACTACATGCAACTGAATAGGAACATTTTGGTTTTGTTATATGCCTTCTGAAACACCTCCTCTGCTTGTTTTAATGGATGATATGCCAATGAAATCCATGAGGTGTCACCCATTTATATCAACATCTAGTTAGGATAATTACTCAGTACTGGTTTCAGAAGCTGCAGAACATCCTCTTATTTCCTGTTTACATATTTCAGGTATAAATCAGGCACAAATGGCCAGTCCTCTTGGCACATTTTTCTTTGCTTCAGCATTTCTAAGCAGCCTAAGGATTTGACTGTGGACACACAAGTTACCATGGTTCAGCCAATACACAAATTTTCTCAGTAACATGCCAGCTTCTGGCAAACACAACATAACCCAACTCAGGTGTCCAACACCCCACAGAAACAGATGATGTTTCCCCACATCTGGCCGACTAGCACACCCTTCTCAGAAGTCTCTGCTCTGCCTGCAGACACAGCTCCGCTCTCCACAAAACAGCTGCTGAACTGCCTCCGTTTCCAGCCCAGACTTACCCACCTGCTTACCTACCAAGCCTGCAACTAGGCTGCTCATCTGCAAGAGAGGGCAAGGAAGTAGTAACTACTGCAGCCATTCTGTACTCACAGCAGCGGCAGTAATATTAGTAGAAATAAAAGCAGCAACCTGTGTTTTCTGTGTTATGTCAGTGAAAGTTAACACAACAAAATAATCATCCCTCTCTCAAGCCTTTTCTCTACTCTTCTGTGCAGCTTCTGCCCTTTGTATTTTTCTGTTTTTCAAATCTCTTTCTACAGGCCTTGACGAACAGAAATTCTCTGAACACTTCACTTACGAGGCCCTTTTATTCTTAACTGCTATTAAGCTAAGCAACGCAAGAGACATTTCATACACACAGTGAGTTCCACAAATAAGAACTGAGGGTTTAAAACTAGCCTAGCTGTGAGGAAAGCACTCTGAAAGCTCTAGCACTGCTGATGCCAGGGGAGAGTGACAACTGCTAGTGTCCCTTTCCACTTAGTCTGATGACTTACTCTTATAGCAGACAACCCGCAATCTTTTCTATGCTGTTAAAATTAAGCTCCCACCAATGAGAAAAATCAATAATCTTTTATGCCCATTGCAGTGAAAAACTTCGATTTTAAATGCCTCCAAATGACTTCACATCTGAACGCTATTAAAGATCTGCCTTGTATTTTTCACAGCAAATAAGTATGTTTATTCATCAACAGAACTTCCCCTTTTTCTTTTTCTCAGCATGACATACCTTCCTCCCCTAAATTCAGTTCTGGCCTTCTGGCCTTCTCGTATCTCCAGCGTTATTTTGAAATAACAGAGCTGCCCATTCACAACTGCACTAGCACTCACTGGAGGGATTTGTACAAACATCTCTCATAAACCTTAGACACCTAATTTGCACATGGAAACACATAGGTTGAAGGCAATTCCTGAAGATACCTCTAAAATGACAGATGTTTTTTCTTTCATGCTTATAAACAGATTTTCAGAAGTGACTACCCATTTCAGGTGCTTTAGTTTCTCCATTTTTCCTCTCTGAAGAAATATTTCAGCAGCTTGATTTCAAGGCACTCCACATCACTTGAAATCCTTGACTATGAAATACAAAGAGACAATGCTGTATGAATTAACCATGCTCTACAAAAAAATAACTGTCAAGATTTTAAGCAGGTTTAACTTATCTAGTTCACACGCCAGAAAACATCCAGGGCAAGCTGCATAAATAACTCTAGTATATATTGCAAGGGTATCAGCTGATCTTTTTAAAAGGCCACCTTGGCATTCGGCACGTAGGAAAACAATACAGGGAAGCAGCCAGTGACACACCACAGTCCACACCTTTGCCAATGTTAGCAAGAACTCCATCCAATTTACACCTGAGGCACTGCGGGGCTGAACAATAAAAAGGTATGGTGACAGAAGAGAACAAAATAGACTTTTCTAAACACTGGCATCACTTAATTTCTTATTTGTCTTCAACACGATGATGTGTTGCACGGCTCCCCTTTAATGTCTGTGCACTGGGTTATTAAATAAATGACTGTGTGCAATGGCAGTGGCCCATGACACGCAGCTATTTCATACTCACAATGCAAATTCAGCTGGATGGATGAAGCTGTCATACTGCATCCTTAGTAGGATATTTGTTAGCCTCATTTTGCCGCTGTCACGGGCTATAGATGTTACTCTGGCCTACTCTCATGCCAAACAAGTTCAAAAGGCACTGCTGGAAAAACTAAGCAGGGAAAGCAGCACAGAAAAATTGCTTTTTCTCAACATGGCTTTCAGAAGAAAAATAGAGCAATTTTATTAGAAGGCAGAGAAAATGCAGGTATAGAAACACACAAACACATTCAAGAAGCACAACTGTCTCACATTTCAAGATGCTTTTGCAGTTTCAGGATGGAGTTCTGAACTTCCTCTGCTCTGGTGGATCTGTGATATATTCTGATAGTGGATATAATTAGCATATGAAGGATTCAGGGAATTTATAATTACCCTCCAACTGACATCAAGAATGGAAGAGAAGTGAAGCCAAAGAGAGGCTAATGTGACTGAGCACCTCCACGATACCACCAAACACGCCCCCGCTCTAGCTCCAAGAAATTCAGAGAACCATCTGCTCTTCACATTCAGTCAGACCCTGGCTCCCCAGCAGTACTATTAATCGTGGCAGGGATTTTTAAGGCAGGTACTTGCATCACAACCAAAGCCGCTTAAGGAATGCTACCGGAAGCTGACAGCTTTTAGACAGGATAACAACATGGATAGGACTCGAGTGTCTCTTAGAAAGAGAAGCCAGGGTTACTCATTGTATTTCTCCTGGTAATTCAACCCTCACAAAAGAACGGCTTTTACACATTCAAATTCCCGCAATCTTACCCAGTAGGTAGCACCCTAATGATCTACACGCAGACACACACAACCACGCCACCACGTGCACACATACACACACGCGCATATACAGACTATAAAAGCCAAAATAACTTTGGCACAACACAAAGAGGTGGTTGTCAACAAAAACAGATGGTCAAAGAATTGGGCAAACACTCAAGAGTTCCAGAAATGAAGCTTTTGCTTTCATTGTAAATGCCACACTTCCTTAACCAGTTCCAGACAAGAGGATACATGAAGCCAGTCAAAAGCTAGCTTCCTGTCAGCCTTCTCTGTTTTCATGACAAAATTAAGAGTCCACAGATGGAATAACTCAAAGCTAATTTTTACACAGGTTGGTTTCCCCTCTCTCCCTCCTCCCCATGATTCCAAACAACAAGAATAACATATTGTAGGAAATTAAAGCAACAACTACAAGAGGGGTGGAAAAAAAAAAGTAAAGCTGCAGAGTGAGGTCATTTTATTGCTATGACTTCAATATGAGGAGAGCTCTATTTAATTCAAGAAATTTGGTCTTTCGCACTGTGACCCTGTTTCAGCTAAAAGCCTGACAAAATCAGGCTCCACCTTTCCCAAGTTCTTGTTCCCATTCCTTCCCATAGACTGAAGGCAAGCATGTTATTCTTGCTCTGGTTTGTGATCCAACTCCCATCAACTCCAAATAGTCCAAGCTTTGTCCCAGTCCTCTTATTCTCACTGTTCCTTCCTCTCTCCCACACTCTCACCTTTCCACTGAATCAAACAGAACCCAGTGGAAAGCAGGTACGGTAAAATCCTGTTGACCAGAAGTATAACTTGCAGCATAATAAATCACAAGTACCTAACTTACAAGTGCTGGACATCCCTCTGAAAGCGTTGATACAGGGAGCTAAGTTCAAATAAGCTCTTACTGGCTCTTAATATTGGATTCATCCCCTTTATTTGTTGACGTTATTGTCAGAATAGAAATTCCAACTAGCATATCCAAACCCCAGTGCAATTTTTTTTAAACCACACATCTTTCCCACATATAGCTGCTAATGGAGCCTTACACAGTATTACAATAAAAAAAACCATTTCTTTAAACATACATGAAAAGTAGCAAGCTACTTTGAGCATCACCTACTGGCTAGCTATCCCTAATGTGATAAAATAACCCACATTTTACATCGCTACATCTTACATTGCCAAACTGGGGAGGGCTAGCACCAGCGCTCCAATGAGAGCCTGTGCAACTCTCTGTGCCTCAGACTTGAAAAGCACTATTCCCAGTTTAACTTCCACAGGTTTTTACAGTGGCAAACTCCAGCCTCTCTGTTCTGCGGTCTCTATAAAAGCCATCACATGCAAGAGCAAAATAAACATGAGTAAATCCTTGCAAAATTAAAACTTAAGCACATACATTGCAGACTAAGCCCTGACATGCTGAGTTGACCTGACATTAAAGTGAACTGTCACAAAATCAAACCACTGGCTCTCAATGACACCTAGAAAGACTATGCCCAGATGCCTCTATTTCTTCAGCCTCAGATCACTACTTCAAAAAGCCAAGCTCACCATTCCCCTCAAAGGGCTTAAGTGATCTAGTCTCTTCACCAGTACTTTTTCCCACTAGAACATGCCAACCTTCTTAACATTCAGTTCTGAGGGCAGAACAGCAGTCCTGGTTTTCTACTATGTTTTCCAAGAGTCTCCATACAATGCTCCCCGCTGCACATCTCTAGGGCAAAGCTAGTTTCACCTACATTAACTATGCAACCACATCAGGATTTTTTTCCCCATAAAGCACCCCTGATGCAACTGAGCAAAGTGCTCATTAGCCACAGTGAACACTACAAATGGCAGAGGTTAGCTGACTGAAGGACTGACCTTTCTGAATATCATGCCTCCAAAATAAACTGTGCTATCTGCAGTGTTTGATGTACCGGTTAATTGGAACCTATTTTTTCTACATTTTGTCAAATGCAGTAAATGTCACTGCAAATTTTAAGTGACAAGAACTTAGGAGACATTTAATTTCCCAATGGTATGCAACCAACTAAACCACTGTTTGCACTATGCTTGTTAGAGCGGATCTCAAAGATCCGATACGTAACAAGAATTTGAGGAATGCTGATTTACAGGAGCTCCTACCCTTTGACCTCAGCAGTAGTTTGCTTTACGATGATGCATAATGGGGCAATTTCAAAATTAGCTGCGCACAACTATGAAGACAAACACAGTGAGCTGAGCTGGAAACTCACAACCAACAGCAGATCCTGCTTCAGTCTGGTTGCCTTACCTCCCCAAACAGCCTACATGAAATCTAAGGACAGGACAGGTCAAAACCTTCATGTCGATGTGAAGCTGCATCTCCCTGCCAGATGCACAGAAACCAGTGTGCACTCAGACATATTCAGGTACAGCTCAGTTTTGACACAGATGCTTTTCTTCTGAATCCAAGTAACTCAGATATAGAAGGGCTGAATACTCTCTTACAGAAAAATAGCTTCAGATCTTGCAATGGAACAGGATCTTAATTCCTACCTTGATTCTCACATTTTTAGTCTCTAGGAAATACTAGAGCTTCTCAAGTATTTTTCCATATTAAAAATTCTCTCGTACTAAGAATACTCTCATATGTCTTGGACTAAGAGACCATCTCCTTCCATATACGTGGTACTTACCACAGTCCTGTATGTTGCAATAGTAACTAAAAAAATATCCAAAGGAAAACATCAACCAATTTTTTGCTATTATTTTCCACACTTCCTGTTACTTCCATATGGTCTCGGTCAGTTTCCTCTTTAAGCTTTCCATAATTTAAATACTCCCCCTCACTTTCAGTATATCTGGTTATTTACATAAGCATACACTCAGATGCCAAAAATTAAGTTTTAGCGTTATCTGATTGCTCACAACGCTGTCTTAAAGCCCAGTACACCTTTCTAACAGAAAACTTCAGCTGAGAAAAAATCCCAAACATCCTTAGGAAGACTAAATGTATTTTAAGTAAGCTTTACCATGAGCACCTTTTCACAGTCTCGGATGACAGAAAAGCATGACTCCACACACATGATGTCTGTCTCCCCCTCACTACATTAATGCCTGTCACTTAAGATACTATTTTCCATTCTGTTGGCTGCACAATACAAAATCATCACATATTGTTCTGCTGTTTTGACAGTGCCATGGGGGTGGGGTGCACACCAGGTTTCACAGACAAAAAACACATTAAGCCCTAAGCCTAACCTATCCACACCTACCCCTCTGTAAGTAGTGGGGCTACAGATAGTCTATTCTGGGAGAAAGAAAAGGCAGCTCATTCAAAGGTAAATACGTGCTTCTAGTTTTGCTTGGTCATTTCCACAATAAAAAAAAGTAGAGATTGACAGTAAAACAGCAATATTGTTTGCTTAAACATGAGTCAACTCTCCTTTCTCTGCTGATCACAGTGCTAATTTTGCCATCTACGTTCCTGATCTTAGCGCACTGCAGACAGTGCCATGAAGCCACAGGCTGTCACTAACAATGCATTAGAATTTCATCACTTCAGAAGAAGTATTACGATAGAATGATTACACGATGAAAAACCACCTTTCATTTTCCCTCCACCATACACGACCACCATGCTCTTTGCTGCCCTTTTCCCTGACAGACGAGGTGGGAACAGCATGCTCATGCTGTACACTGCTTTTGAGTGTACACCCCTTGCTGCATTTTCATGCTTATTTCCATTCAGGATCCCATCTAAGGAATTGTGATAGTCTACATACAAGCACCACAACCACTGCTTCAGCAAGTACTAGATCCTGAGCAACAGCAGTGTGGCTCCCGACTTGAATGTCACACACGCCTTTGCCTCTTTCGCAAAAATACACCATCATCAAACAAAGTACAGCGGGACCCAATCTTCAGTAAGGCAAGAGACATTTGTAAGAAAGACACTGCAGACGAGCATGCGAGATTCACAATACAGTCGTTAAAAAGTCCTTAAGTATCTCAGGGAACAAGCCACACAGTTCCATTTACATAACCTTTCCAGCAAAAAGGTGAGCAATGTCAGATCCCTGCAAAGCTGGGGACAAAGTCATAACCAGAATATATGAACAAAGGCTTGAATCAAACCTGCCATTTAGTGGTCAGAACGTGACACATTTCATTCATCATTAGCTCTGATATCTTTATGAACTTATGATATCTTTATGTGCATACTCAAGCAATCATCCACTAACTCCAACATCCCAGTCTGTCCTCCAGAGGCTATTGCAATTTACCACTGCTGCTGGCCCAGGATCCTTAAGGGCCAGGGGAATAAACTCATCTGCCACCCTTCTCCACAACCCCCACAGACCATGATTTCTCCACTTTCTTTCAACAACCAACAAGCCAGTAAAGCTTAGCTAAGTCAGTAAGAAACCACAGACATACTGGTGTAAGCACTCAAAGCTCTTCTTGTCTTACATCCTTTCTACAGTAGTTTTTTTTCAGAACTTCTGCTGCAGCTCACACCAAAGAACCAACTAGCCCAGCATACTACAGAGGCCAGCGGCAAACACCTTGGAAAGGGTAGAAGAGTAAAGCAAACACATCAAGACACTCATTCAGAACACATTCCCAGTCCCTAACAATTTGCATCTCTGGGATTTCTTGAGCTCAGGATGGCTCTTCTTTAACAACTCCCAACGGGTTTGTGTTCCAGGCACTCGTCCAGACTCCCTCCTCCTCTGACAAGCCATCACTCACTCAAACCTACCAGCAACCCTGCGCTTTGCTCCCAGGAGACTTCAACGGCTGCCTCTCACTGCCTAGTCACACCTTCCACCTCCAGCACATAAAGTCATCTGTACAGATCAATGCAGACAGCTTGTCTAAGGCCTCTGCCAGCAAAACAAAGGTCCCTGTCCCCTCAATACAGAAAAGAAAGACAGCAGACACATGGCAACAAAACCCTCATTCTTAGACACCGCTCTGTCACACCTCTGGAACTGACTGTGGCATGGGAAGGTTCTGACAAAACATTAGTAAGGCAACTCAGGTCCCACAAGTGGGAGTGTCTCACGTGTAACCCATGATCAAGAGAACAGGAAGACTGATTAGTTCTTCATTTCTTGCTGTACATTAGCATCTCCAAGCAGAGACCAATTGTTAATGCCTACAGCTCCCAGCACTATGGATTCCCAGCACTGACACATCACTCTGACACTGGACACCATCTACTGAAACAGCAAGCTTATCCTGTTCAGAAGGATACTATCCCTTCCTCCTATCCTGCTTTGATCAGTCCTAAAACCATTCCTGACAATTCTCCTTTCCATTCCTATCCTCATTACTTCCTCCACCTTGTTCACAGAGCAGTGCTGTGTCTTTTAAGAATTCAATTCCTACACGAGCTTTCTGGTGCTGAGCATCTTTATTGCCCTGCAAGGAGACAAAAAGCGAAGGAGAGGGGGAAAGTACTTACAAATCTCTGCTGCAAGGTCAGCCACTAATACGCTATGAAACTGTTAACAAAGAAACTTAAATTTAACACGTCCCTTGGGTGAGATCATGTACACTCCCTTATATTCTCTGTCTCCTTTCCCCATCTGTCCCTTCATCGCTGCACTGACTCCTGTCAGGACAGACCTACTGAGACATGTCTGACAAAGCCTGACCAACTAGGAATGCTATATGGCAATTTGGCAAACACCCAAAGTACACTCCACTGACCCTCCCCCTTTCTCCTTCACTCCATCTCTGTTTGGATTTGGATTCCATCTTCACCCCACTCAGTAAGGGACCTGCATTCATAGCAGCCCTTCTCTGGGCAGCTTCTCAAATAATTCCAGACACTTCGTAACTGGCACAGTTCCTTTTCCGTAAAAAATGAGAACTGTGCCACATTACCACAAAGACCCTGCTTCCAGTTCTGGAGGCTGCTCGGCCTGCAGGAAGCCTTGGCACCCAGTGAGAAGTATCCACCTTACACAAAACAAACTCATCTTAGATGGGCAGAGCCTGATAAAGATGTTATGAAGGTTGGTCTTGGAATTTTCAACTTTTGACTTGTCGTAAGACTACTGCCTATCACCCAGAAGAGAAGTAACTCTGTTCAGACATGATTTACTCAAGTAAATGACCGCAAGAGGAACAAAGAGTTCCTGTACATTGAAAAAGCAAGTGCTCTATTTTATTTCTTCCATCACACCTCTTCCCCAAGACACCAGCAATTAACACCACCAGCTGTAGTGATGTCATTCGGAACCCATCACTTGGAATAACATTACTTGCTCACACATTCCCAGGTGGCAACTTCTTGGCCCACAGACTGTGTATTACACAAAAAAAATTATATTAAAAATAAAGAGTCTACAAAACATAGAAAATGGACCAGGTTACACTGCTCCACAGGTTAAAGCGCCTCAAACACTACAGATGAATTAGCTATCTCCAAGAAAACTTTTTCTACGCTCCCTTTTCAGGCAAATACTAGCTTTTCCACACCACTCCCTTCAGCCAAAGCCTATGTAATAGCTGAACACAACAGCTGTTCTTAGCTCTGCCACTGCCTCCCCTTATATCTTCTTCCCCAGTGTTTACCTGCTTCCTCCATGCAGACTGCATGGTCTATGACACATGCAAGCAGTAACGACGACAGACAAATACCACTTCTTTCCACATAGACTCTCACTTTCACCTAGACATTTGCAGTAACCTCTTCAGTCACAGTATAAACCAACAGTTGGCTGCTAGAACAGAGAAACACTTTAGTTTCACAGCAGCAGCCTTATGGAACAAAATCCTGTCTGCATACAGCCATCGCGTTTACTCAGACATCATCTATTTTAAGTCTATTCTGCTCTCTCTTCATTCTGCCCGAGGCCTAGATCAGGTCAAGTAGACCAACCCCAACCAGGAGCAAGAGCTCTCTAAAGCCTCTATTAGACAAACGCAGGCTTTTGTAAGACTGAAAGAAAGCCACTCTAATGAGAGCTTTCCTTCCAGCTCTTTGATTAAGCATAGTGGCCAGAACAGCAAAAGTGACAGAAATGTTCACTGTGGGTCTTAAATTTAGCCTGCATAGCCAGCCAAAACAACAGCAGCTGATTGACTATGTGAACACACACTACATTATGCAAGTAAGAGAGAAACTCGGAATAGGCAGGCATAACTCTACACAATGGTACTGCTGATTTTTAACAGCAGTTACCCCTGAAAAAGCTGTACGTACGCTCTACTGAGCACCATTGCCAGAACTTCTGGCTTCAAGGTCTGTTACAGACTGTTTATCTGAAGAAAAATGGCAGCAGGATAGAACTGCGTAGGTCTCCTTTGTTAACAGGAGCAAGAAAGAAAGGGAAAAAGATATACACAAAGTAACTAAAACATCATAGCAATGGTAAGCATTCCAAATAAAATACAATGCTCAGTGAAAGCTGAGGTTATTACTATATAATTACTTTTAAGGATTTTTAGGTGTCAATATAAAGGGCAGCAGGGGAAGGGTTCATACTGTGTTATTTCCGAGATCAGCAAGTGGGAGGTTCCTCTATAGAAAGCAAAATCACAAGAGTACTTTTCTGGAAGAGAGCGTCAGTCAATGGCTAGGATTCTCTATAGCTCCTGGAACTCCCTTTATACATCCTAGTGTCACGGCAAATGCAGCATTTTACACCCCTCTTGAGCCAAGACAGTCAGGGGTATACACTGGATACCTAGCTGCCTCTTAAAATAGCCATGATATTATATTCACAGTAGTAGTATTTCACACATGACAGGGGAATAGTCCCTCCAACTAGCACACGTGGAAATGAACGCACGATGGATGGACAGTCCTCCTCCCGGCACATGCACTCAAGACCATTTAGAAGCAAGTTCTCCATTTCCTAGTTTCCTTCATTGACTTTAAGCACAAAAGGCGTTACTTTCCAGTAGTGCTAGCTTTCCCTAAGGAGCTGAGTCCTTTGTAGTAGTCCATGGGTTCAAACCCTCTACACAATTTTGATCGATTCTGTAATTCACTAAGAACTTTGCCAAGTAACAGCAACATTGTTCAAACAAAATGATATCTTCGGACACGCGAAGGCTCCACTCACGAGTCTGTCACTGACTTGCGTGTACCTGCTAGAAGACAGTCCAGTCACTGGCATCTAGCACAAGACAGAGCTCGGTTTGCTCACTGAACAGCCACCCTTGTTGGCTTTAAACCATCTACAGTCAGAGGGTTAATATGCACACTCTGCACCTTTAAAAATAGACTTGAATATAAGATTTTGCTGTTTTTGTGCTGTCAGCTAGGATAATTTTTTAAGTCATCCACTGCTATATGTTACACATAATTGAAACAATGATTTTGGATAGATATTACAATGCTCCAGTGACATTTCTTTCACTTGACCAGCATTATCTGTAACAGCATCCATCTTCCTCAAGATTTGGTGCTGTAGATATTGTCCTACCCAAACAAATTTCCACAGTGGTAGACAATTTGTCTTTCTTATTTTCTCTATCAAACATACCTCAGGGAAGCAAAACTCCCCTCCATGCTAGGCTCTTAAGTCTTTCCCACAGCTAGTTTATGTATGTAAAAACATATATCTGCTACTTCTTCCACTGATAGAACAGCCACCTCATGTTTTCCTGAAATTATCACACAGATTGCTTACAGAGTGACTAATATGATTTTCCTTATTTAGAAGTCAACAGATGTTTAACATTGCATGTTCTGTTTAGCCTGATTTGTGTCATGCCGGAGCTGTCAAAGCTGAGAGGCTAGCCACAGAAACCGCTGATGCTGTTGAGCCTGGCCCAGGCCTGCTGTATTCGTACTGCAGGACACTCAACAGCCAGCCCAGAGAAACTTGAGACACTAACAACTAGACATATCCTAAATTTCAGCAAAGAACTCTTATGGAAATCAAGGTAACACAGCAGGGCTGAAATCCAAAGCTTCCCTTCACTTGTAAGCACCAGTAAGCTTATCTTCCAGAGAATCCATGCGAGGCCACAGCCAACGTGAAGCTAACTGAAAAGCAACCCAACACAAGGAAGAACGTTGCAAAATCACCATGTCCCCACAGTCTGTTCCAGGGTTGGCTGGAATCCCAGCGAACTGGCACCCCTTCACGTGTCTAAACCAAAGGTGGATGGCCAAGCACAGCATCCAGGGTTTGAAAATAAAGGAGGAAATGTTTAGGGAACACCTCCCCAACATGAGAGCTGTTCCATTTCCTTTCACTTTAATCTCTCTCTCTGCTCAGATATCACATTTACAGAGACATTAATCAGAAAAATGCTCCTTTATAGCATCATGACCTATCCAGGCCACAAGCACTTCGGAACACTGTTAATCAACCTGCTCAAAAGTAGGCCAATACCAGAGTCCTTTCTCTCACCACAACCATGTTTTCCTTCACCCTGTCACATTTTCCAGGACACCCAAATGAACACGGTGACTCACATAAAGATGGGACCCACATGCACTACAACCTTGCGGACTGAATTCCTGGCATGCTGCAAGTTAAAGGCTCTTCTATCTTCCTATCTGTTAAAGCCTAACAAAAATTATTTACGGTCTCTCTGGGCTATTTGGTTTAAGCCTCTCCAGCTCAAGTATGACACTTTCTGGGACACTATGAGGTTTCTCACGGCACTCTGACTAGCCATCACATCTGTACCTGACTGTCAGGGGACACTCTTGGCTGAGCTGACCACCCTGGTCTGTAGCTGAGCGCTCTGAAATTTCTCAATTGAAACATTTGAAAGTTAATGAACCCTTCTAACACAAAGCTCCCACAGCTCAAGAGCTTTTTTATGAGCCTGACACATGGTGGATGCATAGGAAAACCTCATTTCAGGCAGGTCTCTCTTTTCAAAATGTTCCAAGGCAGAAGGTCAGCCTCTCAGACACTGCAAATGGCTGACACTCCAGAGCAGGAGGCATGATCCGCAGAAGGTCTGGACAGCTCCACCGTGTTACACTATACTCAAGGGCACAGCAAGTGACTGCAGCTTTGCTACAGGTAAAGCTACTGCTTTAACTCATGAATTAAAGCAGTCAAGACAAGACATCCCACTGAGCAACTATTACATTACTAGAAAACAGGTCAAGCTAAGCAGCTTTGAAGGCACTTGCACACAGGCTCAGATTTACCACTAAACTGTAAGCACATGAGAGACCACATTAAGATTTTTACTTTGCATGGCAATGAAAACCCCCAGCTGCCCCTGTGGTGGGGTGGTTTATTTCCACCTCTCATGGAAAGAAACACAGGGCTTTAAACAGGGCTGCTAATAAATCGCAGGCACTCACCAGATGAATACGCGGCTGTTACAAATGGTAAACCACTCAACACTCTAAAAACTGTCATCAAATCACAGCCACTGTCCAAACAAAACCTCTGGAGTCAGCTACAAAGAAGTGTCACAGGGGAAAAAGCAGCAGCAGCTTTTTCAAAGCAACAATTAACTTAGGTAAATTTTGTACTTGAATTTTCATTTGGTTCACATTTCAGGGACATGTTTCTGTTTTGCAGAACTTGTACCTTCAAATAGTGGGATCTAGAAACAGAGCCTGGCTACTGGACTCTCTCTTCAGTTCTACTCCAATGTATCATGAGACTGAACTGCTTGCCCATCCATTTCTAAACCACCGAAACACACCAGCATGAAGTTTCAGATACAGAAAACTGCTAGACATTTTTACAGACATGTAACAAGTTCTTCAGCAGAAGGCAAGAGCAGAAGACAGCACAAAGGAAACCCATTGTCTCTGTCCCGGAAGCACAACATTCTTCTACCTTCTGCTCATTTCAATTAACCACTCCCCCACCAGTGCAGCACACCTTGTCCAAACAACACTGCTAAGCCCAGGAATAACACCACACTTCAACAGGATCACACTGGTATACAGACCCCTCCCCACAAAGTGCAGGGCAGACTGAGCTATCATGGCAGCAGAAGAGGAAGGAACTACTTTTTGTCTTTTGTTTCCTGGGTTGTTCCCCCTCCCCCTTTTTAATTGCTAAGCCTGCAACTGGGGTTGAGAATGGGGAGGGGGGAAGGGAAGAGAATCTGGTGAACAGCTGGGGCCCATCACTTTTCATTGCAGGTCTTGGAGAGATGTGGTTGACAGAGTGATGCACAGAGGCTGTCCCAGTTAATGACTTCACCATTCTCCATCATTATCCCCATCATTAGGAAATTAGGAGGACAGAAGGTATTTACTGTAAACCTGCCACCTCCCAAGGAGAGATAAATAGAAACTGATAAATGGGATCTTCTGGTGCTGTTCGTCTATTAACCTTCTGCTTCCCAGTTTGGGCATATGCATGCTATCCTGCCATTAATATCCGGTAATTGGCATAGCAGTGGGCAATACAATCCTACCTTTAACGTACTAACACCTCCCGTGCTGCACCCAAGTGCACAACCACATTCACATCAAAGCTTTGCTAACCAGGCCAGTGAAGAACTCCTGGGCAGTCGCTCACACTTCAGCTCCGAAGTGAGATTTACCAATCAGATCCGATGGCACCAATTGTTCATAGGAGGCTTAGGAGGAGAGACAGGGAAGAGAAGACTGCGTGCACGACCTCCCCTCCACAGAAGCAACAAAACAGCAAGCAGGTTTGCACCTAGAGCTGAGCTGCTATCGGTTCCATCAGCCTACCTCTAAATACAGCTCATGAACACCTCCAGAGAAGAGGTCCCACTTGGCTGCAGTTTCTGAACACCAAGGAAAGCAGTGTTTTCCCTCACCAGCTTGAAGCAACATATTTTGCAAATTGTTAAAACAAATAAAGCTTCAGAGGGCTCAAAACTGATTAACTTACTTTCCTAGTCAAAAAGTAGCTAACATTTCAGCAACTCCTTTGACTAACACTTCTGCAGTGCTCCCTCACTGCACATGAGGAGCTCTTCACATGCACTGACTTGCTTTACCACCACAAGACTTAATCTCTGAGAAAGGAGAGAGTCCTCAGAGAGATAAACTGAGCCACCACCTCCTCAGCAATCAAGCCCTGTGATGCTTAAGCAACTCTGTATCCAGAGACCAGGATTTTACCTGAACCAGCTTCCCCCCACCCTAGCCACACACAGAAAGGAGGCCCACTTGCAAGTCAAACAAACTCATAATCTGTTTCTTCCACCTCTAACATCACTCCTCTATTTACAAAAACCTCACCCCACTGCCACTTTCCTCTGTGTAACTGTGTTTACTTACACTAACTTGCAGGCATTTTCCTCCCAACCATCATTATAATTTCCAATTCACACGATGTACAGGTAAAGATCATAGCCGACTTTGTGATGATGAACCAAGTTAAGCCACAAGGTTTTATCAACTCTGACACAAGCCTTAAGACTCCCATATTATTATGGTAATTTTTAACAATATCTAACCTTTTTTACAAGTTCAGGAAATACGGAGGGCCTGTTCTTGCATGCACTATCCATGCAAGTTATCTGCTCTATGGAGGATGGACGGCTCCAGTATCTTGGAATCAAGTATTTCTCTCTTCTAAGCTCTGGTGACATCTGCAGCTGCACACTCGCATACAGAACCCATTTTTCAGGGTCTTGTAGTCAACAAGCCTGCCTTTACTGGAATAGGAAAAACAGAACATTTGGAAACACTGAAGTTCTGGAGGTTAAAAAGTTAACTAGCTTGCTTCTTCAAACAACAGAGCCATTGCTAAATCAGAATGTGGAAGCAGGAAGTAAAATCAGATGGTCTCCTGAATTAACTGCCATGGAACTCGAGGGGTGCACAGGCCTGACACAAACAGCAGCTGTATTCCAACAACTATCATCCTTAATACAAAAAAAAATTAAAAAATGGGAAGGTCACAATCCCAGCTCAAAAAGCCAGGCACATTTTTAGTTGTCTGTATGGCATCACTAAAATAATCCCAAAGCCAAAGAGCTTTTTTCTTATTTGCATATAACCTGGGCAAAAATCGGCAGCCCTAGCTTCAGTTCTTTTAAGCACAGAAATACTCTCCCATTTCAAATATTTAACAGCCACACACACATACACAAAAGAGCACCAAAACCTCCATTGCTGCTTCCTCACACAGGCTTCAGGACTCAAGAGAATCTCTGCTTACAAGATAAAATAAAAATATAGCCTTTATATTTCATGAAAATAGGACGCCAGGTGAAACATACAGAAACCGCTGCTCTTATTGAAGAACAGTGTGGCAAAGCAACCTGTACATGAAAGCCCACCTCAGTTACTGCCATTGCAGGGAAGCTTCCTTTACTCAGAGTTCGTACCTCTCAGCCTTAAGCCATACAGGACCGTACTTTATTTATTGTGGTGTCCAAAAGCATTTTGTTTTTTCCCCAGTACGCATGCCTTCAGTGCAAACAGGCACAACAATGGTCTTCTTCCAATCTTTCCCCATTCAAGCAAGGCAGAGGGAAGATCTGGCATCCACGGGAAAACCCATACTACTGCTGTACAATTTAAGACTTCCCACATTCATCAGACTTAAGACAATACCACTAGAAAACCACTCCAGTCTAAACCCAGTTTGTGTGTGGGACCACTGAGCAGAGTTACCTCCTTCCCAGATCCACAGCACCTCTCCCATGCCAGCCAAGGGACTGGAATAAACCGCAAACCTGAAGAAGCACTTGCACAGCTCCTGGGTGGTTCAACCCATTGCATAGGATTCTTCCTTAACCACGTCTCACCATCTTTTACTGTGGCCTGGAGACTCAAGACCCTGCACCAACCCGCAATGAGCACAGTGCCCCTGGCTGGCCTTCAGGTAGCAGCTGTGTTTGCTCCTTCTGTGCACACTACCTTGTACACATTAATTCACTGCAAGAGACTAATGAAAACGTGACTGTGATAGTGAGTTCTAATGGTAACACAAGTATTAATTTCCATCTGTCTAAGCAACTGGCAGTGTCCATCAATTATGGCGATAGCCAACTAACAGTTGCAGCTGCAAAATAAAAAAAAGCAGAATTAACATTTCAAGTTACTGTCATTCACCTGACTTTTTTACAGTTGTAATTAGCAAGCTGCAGAAGCTGTCAACAATCAACATCAGCCAATCTGTCTACACCAGGAACCCAACTGCCTGCCAGAAACTGTCTTTGACAGGTTTTTTCTTCCTCCCCTTGCTTCCCCCATTAAAATTTTTACTTCAAATCTCCCTAACACTCTCATCCTCCTTACCACCAGTCACAAGAATTGAATGTGTCAAAACAGAGAGAGACAGAATGACTGACACTTAACTGATAGAGTCGTAATACTTTCCTTTCTTCAAACCTCAGCACAAAACTGTGCTGCTGTCTCTTTCCCACTGTCAGTAAAGGAAGAATACTGGAGGCCCTTCACAAAATTGACCCCTACCTAACCCTAAAACATTTCTCACTTAGACATACTAAGAAATTAAAAAGAAACACTCCTGAGGGACCACTCTTTGATGAGCATGTGCAACTGTTTCCCATTCTTTAGCTAACAAGCTTGTTATGCTCTTTATGACATCCACCTGTTCCGTTACTCCGGGCAGCACACCCCCCAGGACAGCTCTCTCTCAGAAACACCCAGAGCTTTTATTTCTTTTTTTCTGTTGCACTACACCACACAAACAGGAAACAAAACAAAACAAAAAAAACCCAAACATTTGTTCCTTTCAGCATCAGCCAGAAATCAGTACTTTTTAAACACCTAAAAGTATGCGAAGTTTATTCTCTCAGAAAGAAACATCCTAGGAAAAAAATCAAGATCTTGAACCAGCATTGCTGGGGTCTTTTTGCTTTCTTCTACCTTTTCTTAATAAAACCCCCACAATTTTAAAGCTATTAATCCTCCTTGAAACCAAGTTGCGGCACAACACAGATACCTCTCCCCATCAGTCAGGAGTTTGTTTTTAACCCTTCCATTTGCTGCAGCAGACATCAAATCACATTACACATAGTGTAACTAGACATGGATAGTTGTAAATGACTTCGGACAGTTTTCTTTCACAGAAGCACCACCTCATATAATTAGCTATTAATTGAAGTAATTTTCCATGGATGAGCTCTCCTCACCTCCCAGGGCAGCACCAAGGCCATCTCAAACATCACGAACAAAAAGATTTCTGACTGTACCACAGCAGTAGGTAACATTTAAAACAAAACACAGCTTTGAAGGAAGCTGCAACAGTCCCCTGCACACATGGACACTGCTGTCTGACCTCTACTGAATGCACTGAACTTCCAGCTGAGCAACCACAACAGAGATACAGTCACAGCACAGAAAGAGTCTAAACAATCTTATATCCACCAACATAAAAGTGGCAATGTATCTTCTTAAGGGACCACTCTAGTATAGATTCTATACACAGCCTATTACATACAGATTTATAAACCTGGTAGAGTTAATGAAGAATTTATTAATTACTACATGCCACAATGAAGTCATAATAGACAACTGATATGGAAACGGTATATAAGACACTGCTGAAGACCCTTCCCTGGGACTCTTAAACAGACAACATTTATAAACTGGAAAATAATGAGAGAAAAACTCAGTTATTGAAACATTTGGAAAGCAGGTTTAGTGGGAAGGTTTCTTAGCCCAAACCTTCCTCACCTACCTGAAAGCACAGCAGCTAAGTACAAATAGAAAGAAAAGGTACTACTATCAAAAAAACAGACTTAAGGCCTATCATATAGGTAGAGCCACTGCCCAAGATCAGGCAGAATCAACCTGCTCTGCAAAAACACAAACCATGAGATAAGTCCCTTCTTTAGCAGCCGCTCTTGCAGTGAGACGCAGCCTGTTCCCTTTCAGGGCCCTTTGCTTCTGAACACAGTTGGTCACAAGCCCCAAAACCCCCTTTTCCCCCAACACCCGGAGCAGGAGCTGAGTCGCGGCGCCCCACCAGGCCCCACCGCACCCCCTCCACGCCGAGCAGCGCTCCCCCCACAGCCAGCCGCAGCTTTCTTACCGACACAGCCTGGCGGGCTCCGCAGGGCGCTGGCTCCCAGGGCTTCCCGCCCCCTCTCCTCGCACTCTTTCCAGAACATTCCGCACAGCTGTGGCAGGCGGGCACTCCCTTCGTTCCGGGCACCGCCGCCGCCCCTCGCCCGGCAGCGAAGGGAACATGCGGCGACGGGAGGGGTTAGAGGAAGGGGGGCGCGGGCGGACCCTCGGTTTCTAGGACCTGCCCGCCGCCCCTGAGGGGATCCCTAACGGCCGAGCCGCGAGGAGGCACGAGGCCCAGCAGGGGGCGGGGGGCACGCGCGGGGGGCGTTGCGCCCCCTGCAGGCCGCGGCCCGGACGCAGCGAGGGGCCTGTGAGGGGAGCGGCGGCGCTGGGTGGGAAGCGATGGCGGCGCCGGGATGGTGCGGGAGCGCTGGGCAAGGGCAGAGCGGGCCGCGGGTGTCTGCCAGACACACCGTGTGCTCGTGTTCCGCCAGCGCTCTGTGTCACAGAGCCTCAGCTGTGACATCAGGGGCCAGTGAAGGCCTCGTTCCACAGGAAAGCTGGAACAACAGAGGCACAGCCTGTTTTTTGGTGCTTTAAGGAAAAACGCTGATTAAAGGCTACGTAGAGCACACCCTCACCCCACATCCACTAGGTGAGAACATTCAGGTGTCCCAACTCAGAGCACCAGGCCATAAGGCACGAGGAGAAAAGATTTAACAAGAGAGAAACGTGCAAACTGCCTCCGAAACAGCGGCCCCGTCCAGCAGGCCTGCAAGGACAAAGGGGGCTGGCAGCAGCAGCAAAGAGACACTTTCCTCAGAGCAGGGAACGGGGCAGCTGGGCCTTGGGACCGGCTGCAGGGGGGTCCCGGGGTTACAACAGCCCCACGCCCCGCTTCCCGCCTGGAGAGCTCTGGAGCAGAGCGCTGTCGGGAGTTTGTGCGGATCCAGAGCTCCTCCGAGGAGCAGATGAAAGAGGTCAGAATGTGAGGGGGCTGGCCAGGCTCTGCCGAGCGAGCCAAGCTGTCTGATTGACTGCAGGGCGGCCGAGCCATCTTGTCTTTCTGGCAGGCAGGAGGCAGCGCCAGTGTGATGGGAAATACGGACAGACGTGTGCGCGGGGAGGAAGGGGGTGGCGGAGGACTGATAGAAGGAATCAAGGGGAAGAGATGGATAAGGGAACACCGAGTGGTGTTTTCTTGAGGAGTTTTATCAACTCCATCAGACATTTCCAGTTCTGACCCCCTAATCTGAAACAGACAGCAGCAGTGTTCAGTTCTGCTTTTCAACTTTCTAATTTAGGGCCATTTCCCTCGAGTTCCCTGTTCCTGTCAGAGCATCTCAGCTTTCCCGTGCTGTCACCTGCTTTCTCTTTGAAAAGCCTAGCTCACTAAATGCAGGCTACCCGGGGGAAACAGCAGCACACTGCGTGTAAGCCCCATGCGGGAGCAAGCATCTGAGCACGCTCCCGAAATCTGCTCAAGCAGGATATGCTCTTCCCATCAAGGATGCCACGCAGAGAAAAGACCTTAACGACAGTGGCCTTTCACAATTAAAAGTACTGGGGAAAATATATTTTTCTTTCCTCTAAAAGAAGAAACGGAGAGTTTTGTGCAAAGGCTAAAAGCACACTAACCTCCGCAGCCAAGGTGTTTTTTCTTACCAACGTGTTGCAGGCTGACAATGGAGCATCTCCCTGCTGAGGAAAGGCTGAGGGAGCTGGGTCTCTTCAGCTTGGAAAAGAGGAGACTGAGGGGTGACCTAATGAATGTTTATAAATATGTGAAGGGTGAGTGTCAGGAGGATGGAGCCAGGCTCTTCTCTGTGACATCCAGTGATAGGACAAGGGGCAATGGGTTCAAGCTGGAACACAGGAGGTTCCACTTGAATATGAGAAAAAACTTCTTTACAGTGAGGGTGACAGAGCACTGGAACAGGCTGCCCAGAGAGGTGGTGGAGTCTCCTTCTCTGGGGACATTCAAAGCCCGCCTGGATGCGTTCCTGTGTGATCTGATCTAGGTGTTCCTGCTCCGGCAGGGGGATTGGACTAGATGATCTTTCGAGGTCCCTTCCAATCCCTAACATTCTGTGATTCTGTGGCTGGCAGCTGCACACACAAGGATGATCGAGACTGCAAAGCAGCAGTTCCTAAGTGTCCAGTGGGGCAGGGAGAAGATTTCTTGGGGGAGAAAAAAAAAAATTAAGTACTGACTTTTGGTGGGGTCTTCTACCATGGAAAAAATACAGCTTTGTGTTCAGACTGGATTGATTGGTCGATTGATTGATTTACAAATAGCATTTACCCAGCGCCCCAGTCCTGTTCCCTGTTGGATTACAAAACCAGATTACAATCTGCAGGCGTCTCTAAGCAGCAGCAAGCAGGCTCTCTTTTACCATTTTGTCATAAACACCCCCAGCCCCTTGCTTGCTCCCACCAGTTTCTCCCTTGCTTGGCTCGGGCGCTGCCAGGAAAGCTCAGTGTTTATTTAAGCGAGAGGCCCGCTCTGATGGACTGTTCCCAGCTGTAAGCCCTTTTTCTCCTCAACTTGTGCTGTACATGGAACTCCCATTTAAGCGCATCTGCCACAGAGACACTGCTCTTCGCTGTCAAGAGTAAGGGCAAGTAAGAGCAAATGCAGACAAAATATGTCCCGTGAGACAACCAAGGCTGACTGGAGTTTGCGGAGAAGATGGTCCACTGAAAGGAAGGCAGTCTGATTGCCAGGGGTCACAAAAAGCTACAGGGCTGCAGAGAAGGATGATAGGAGTCACTGCTTCTGGCCACACTGCAATCTTCCTAGACTAAGAACTATGAAAATGCAAAAAAAATGCAAAAAGCCTAAGTTCTGAATAATCAGTGGGCTTGTTGCTTCTGGCAATCCCACAAGTGTCCAAGATGCATCTCGAGGCACTTGAATTTATTAACATCTGTCCCCAAGCAAAAAGAGACTCCTCCTCTCAAACCTCACCTCCCTGCACAAACACAGGCCTCCTGTATGAGCTTGAAGAGACAACTTAACCGAACCTCTGCGAAAGCACCAACGGCACCGGTTCTGAAGTCAAACCCACGACAGGGCTCAGCTAATAGAAGATGACCAAGTACCTGGTTCTGTACATACTACGAACAGCAGGTGGAAAACAGGCACAGCTATTGCTTTCCCTAAAAGCATTTCCTAGAACCATTTCTAGGAAACCATAAGGATTCTTAGATTTTTTTCCATCCCCAAATGAAGTGTTAGATGTTTGTCTTTTTCTCAGTGTAAATTCTTGCCAGGCAAACAGGACACAAGAGCAATTTCTAAAGGACAATCCTTGTAAAAGAAGATCTGACTCATACTCCCCCCTCAGAGCAGCTGGGTTTGAATTGGTTTATCAGGAAGTGAACATATAAACCAGAGAGTGATCAGGTTTCTGATCAAGTATTCAAAATTAATGTAAATAAGACAATAGCAAATATTCCATATGAAGCATAAACAAGTGCCAAGCCATTTTTATGAAACAAGACAAACAATATGGAAACTGAGCAAACAAGAAAACATTTATATGCACTGCTCTCCTGTCTCAGAGTTTCAAGGGATGCCGCTCATTGTAGCTCCTGACCTTCTAACAGATGTGTTATCCCTTGCTTTTACTGTTGAATGTTATTTCTATTGGGAATGAGAGATTATGAAACTCAAGTGATGGAAAAAATTATTTATGACGCGGCAGGGTATTGCCTCAAAGTGTCCTGCCTAAATAACACGGTTTGTACCTAGCTTTTGCATCTGGGCTTTGGCAGATTGAGACGTGTTCTTCTCACTAAGGGCCTCCCAGATGTCAGGACAGAAAATGCATCTTAGCTGTAACACAACTGGCCATCTAGTGGGAAAGAGGGAAAACTACTGGGTGGTTTGAGGCATCTTCCCCCTTTTAAATTCTCAACTAAAGTGCAATTAAGCAAAACCACAGACCCATTTTTCTTAAACCCTGTGAAGTCTGAAACAATTGGTTTATCCTTTTCTAATCTGACCAACAGGCAAACACAGTCTAAGGTACTCAGGATATACCAGAAACTACACAACAATCATGATTAATTTAAAAAAAAAAAAAAANTCCTTTTCCAAGAGGAAAATACTCAGCTCCTACTTTCCCTTTGCACCCTTTTAGCCTGTCCTGCAAGACACTGATGAGAAGTTAGATGCACTCCAACCTCAATAGCCTTCTCAAAATGTTACAAAACATGACCAAATGGACTAACCAAAAATCAGTTTTCCGCTGTTGTGACTTCTTTAACATCACAGAAAGAAAGGGCCAAGTTCAGCTGTTACCAAATTGTCCTGGAACATTTTACACTCAAAGGGACTAGAAGGAAAAGCAAAGGGGCACTGTTATTGCCAGTCATGTTTATTGTTGCCCAGACTCACCAATGGACAAGGTTGATGTGTCACAAGGCTGTGGCCATACGAGAAAAATTACATTACGTGCTTGACAACATCTGTGAAGGCACCTCTGGCCCAAGGGAATGTAAACACCTCTCACATAAACATTAGGGAAGAGAGCCATAAGAATCTGTGTTTGAAAAATCAACAATATCCGCAAACAATGGTGTCCTGAAGCTTCTCCTGTTTAGTACAGAGCCAAAGCCTTGCCAATATCTGTTATGCTTCCCCTGCAGTAACCGCAGTGGTCAACTGCCCAGCGATGCCAACAACCAGCTATAACTTGTGACACTCGCCTCCACTCCTTTCATGTGTTTCTGCACTTTCCAGGCCAAGGAGATGCAGGCACGAAGGAGGCGGCCAACTTGGGGACCAGAGAATAGTCCAGGGAAACGCCTGTGTTCGAACACCTGTGAGCTGGTGTCCTGATGGCCAATATTTGTAACACTTTGCCCCAAGCTGGCACGCAGGTGCACTATTCTGGCACACCACTGCTTTCAGAGAATGGCACTGCAAGACCTCAAGATGCTTTCCACCTTGTTTGCCAGGGAAAATAAGGCAGCGTGCACTTATTAGCAGTAAAAGGAGTTATTAGTCACAAATGGAGACCGCAGCCTGAAAAGGGAACGTTAGGCACAGCATCCTGTCTGTGCTACCTGCCCTTGCAGCGATCACCCTCACAAGGGGAATCCAGTCATTAACCCACTGCAGCTTCCTCACCCATTGCTGAAGCTGCCAGTAAGTGTTCCAAAGACAGGAATAGTTTTGGTCAAGATGACCACAGTCACTGAAAAAACACCATTTTCTTCACTTTTGCTTTCCAGTTCCACTGCTTATTAAGATGAAAAAAGAAGGGAAAAAATGACTTGCACACTACCTGATTTTGACAGTATTGCAGAGTTCTCTAAACACCCTCCTTGTCTCTCACCATAACTGAGGAGTTCTTAAAAACTAGGTGTCCAATGGAGCAATGGTCCAGATGAATGTGGTTCTTGCCATGTAAATAATGTGCAACTCTAGCAGAAGAAAGTATCCTGTTAATTTCAGGACAACTCACTGGGAACATTTTGCTGATTAAATATACCTCATTCCCCATAGAATAGTAGATCTCTCAACAGTAGAGAAATTGTATATTTTTTTTTCAACAAGATGGTAATGCTTTTCCAAAAATGTAAATTAATCCTTGCAGGGAAGAAGAGAGAGTGGCCTGGCACAAAAAAAAAAAAAAAAAAAAAAAGATCTTTAGCATGATTAGCTCTCCTTCCTGTCTCACATTTGTTTTCTGCAAAAAATCTGATGTGGCAGCTTGTTTAAAACTTGTTTATCAGGAAGAGGTCATAAGCTGAGCACTGTTCAGAATAGGTCAGACATCTGATCAAAGGTTGAATAAACTGAAACGCTTCACATGAATCTCTGAGACAAAAGCTTGATGAGGAGAGAGAGCTAGTCTTAGAAAAATGTTGCCAACTACCTAACATCGCAGGCAGACAGCAGACTGCAGTACTGGTTAAAGGAGCAGGAAAATTAAATAATTCTGGTGGTCGGCATTAACAAATATCCAGTATTATTCTTCTGTACTGCAGGACAGGCTCTTGCTGGAAGAAAGCCCCTCTGCAAAAGGAACATAATAAGAGATCATGCCAGCCTTGAAGAACTGATAGTCAAAACAGACGGGAGAAAAAAGAACATCTTGAAAGAATCTGCAAAACAAAGGAGAAGGGAAAAAAAAAATCAGCTGCTTAATCCCAGGTCTTGTACCACCCTGAGACTCAGCCCAGTGACTTTTCCCCCAAAGGCCTTCCTTTGTCTTTTGTGCTTTTCACAGTACGTGGAGAAAATGAAAATAAATTGGGGGTTCTTCTATGTTACATGTTGTTGCTGTTGCTATTAGCCATTCCTGTCAGATCTGATGTGACAATTTGAGCTCTGCTTTCCAAAACTTTGGAGACTGCAGTCTCAAGTCTGGTGAAGTTAATAGGTTGATTTAATTAGTGTTGAACTGGAGCTGTAATGCACTCCAAAGGTACATGACAAACAGCGGTACACTTCCTTTCCTCTTCCTTTCACTTTCTACTTCTCCCTCCAACTTCATAATGAAACTATGACAGAGAACAGCCTGAAGAGGGGGAATTTCCTGTATCCTGTAGTGCCAGCATAACTCAGGTTTCCTTTTGCCATCTCCATGAAGTCTCCTGGTCAAGACCTGTAGAATCCTACTAGGTGGGCTCACAGAGTTATTTGCACCTGGGATGAAACAACCAAAATGAATTCACAGCCTCCTCGTAAACTGCTACTTGGAAAAAAAAAAAATCCAGATTTCACAAGAGCAAGAAAATGCTTAGAAAACACAGTGGGGAGAGAAAATAAAATGTAAGAACTCAAAGCTTTCTGATGGGCTGGAAACTCCACGGAAAAAGAGAATGGGATTGATTTTTCAAGAATAGTTTCCTAATCAACAGCTGTGTAGAGGAGGAATGGTCACATTATCCAGGGACAGCACTTAGTCCTTGCTGCCTCTCAGACCCTGGACCTCTGCTGCTCTGCACAAGATCTTCAGCTCTCAAGCATCCTGGATCTTCTTGTGAAGTCCTCCCTTCACAACAGCTGACCTCAGCATCGTATACCGTGTTGCAGCGCTGGGATAATTATTGAATCGGCAAAGATCTTACAGGAGCTCTGACCCGTAATTTCTCAAGCCTCTCTTGTTCTTTAGAGCATTAAGTCCCTCTAACCTATAGAGTGCCAAATAAATCTCTCAAATCATTAATTCCAGGCAGCCTTTTGCTAAGAATTCCCTGAAGCATAAGGCACCTACCTTACTCAGGTGGTACAAAAGCCTCAACTGTGCCATAACCCAACCACTCCTCTGGTTCGAGTCCAGAACTGACAACAGGGACTTCTCAAATACTTCTCCTGCCCTGCAGGGATGACTGGAATAAACTACCAAACCTTTTGAGCTCTCATTTGTCCTGTTCTACAACAGGAGCTGGGTAGATACGATTTATGCCACTTAAATTACAATTGTCATGCGTTACTGGTCCTGGCTTCCAGCATGCAAAGCACTGGGAAGTACAGTGAATTTTTGGCACATTAAAATTCCTCACGTGGGGCATTTATTATTAAGAAGCCAGGAAGTCTTGAGAAGCCCAAGTAAGGCAATAAGGATGCTTCTGACATGTGGCGTTTGCTTTGCTCACAGACTTCAGTATAAAGGTTCTGGAAAAAAAAACAAACAGTCAAACCAATCCCAAAGTACCAGCACACTGCACAGCTCCTCACCTCATACAATGTTAAACATAAACTGTTTCCTTGAGGGGAACGCAGTTCTAGTCTGATAAGCACCCTAAATGTATCCATTTTAGAGACAATCCAGCCTGAGCTGTTAATTTGCAGAATAACAGAACAGTATCAGCTGCAGAAACGTAAAAGGTCCCAAAGCAGAATCACCTTTAGAAAAAAAAAAAAAAGTCTTGTACTATAAAAGAAAGAGTGAAAAGCACTGGAAAAATGAGAAGAACTTGCCCTTGCACCTTTTCCCTTCTGCTCTTTAGATACACTTGTAGGATTTCCCACCCCCCACCCCCCTTAGGACATTTCTCTCTCGTATCCTCTCACACTCTCTTTGCCTCTTCATTGTAGTCTCTGGCAAAGTGTCAGAGGAAGGCAAAAGTGACAAGCTTACAAGAAAATGAATATCTCATTCTGTTTGAATATTACATTAACCCCCAAGCTCCGCTGCTTCATTTGTCAGCTTTTTCCGAGCTCTCCATCTCCCCAGCACCCCTGACCTGGTTGGTCTGATTAGGAATGATCAATGTGCACATTTGCGGTGGAGCTCTTTGCACACTGCGAGACCCTCGGCCTTCAGTCACTCATGCAGATAATAACGGCAGTTCGAATCACTTGCCCATAACTCCAAGCTTCATTAAACAGGGGGGATGTCACCGAAAGTCCCTTTAACTGCCTTTTCGCTTCTCCGCAAGGGAAAAAATTGACAGTGCTGAGAAATGGGATATGGGATATAAATAAAATAATGATTTGGGTATTGCGCTGAACGCCTGCAGTCGGCCCGTGCCTGTGTGCAGAAGGCTCCTCGATCGGGGAGGGTGGGAGGAGAGGCAGGCTGGGGAGAGCATTGCCTGACAGGGAGTTCGCACAGAAAAACGCCTGAGGTCAAAGGGAATCATCTTCAAAAGGAATGGTTTCCCCCAAATGGAGCAGGCATTAGACAGAGACCCTGTCAAACATCACCTCTGCTGCTGGTGGTCACACTTCTGGGCCAGAAGTTTGTTTTCTGGGGATGCTGCTGCGTCTGCTTGCAAGCCATGCTGCACGTTACACAAAGTCAGCTCTGCTGGGCAGCAATCCCTGCTCTGAAGGATGTGTGTGGGGCAGCCCAGGTTTGAAACTAGCTCTTCACAGCTCTCTAGGGTTAGATTTCGACCAATCCAAAACATTCAGGTACCTCTGGATTTCAGTTTTCAGTCAAACTCCATCTTCAGCTTGAAGGAAATACCACCATTGCTCTAGAATAAGGACAGTTGTCTTCACCAAGAGAAAAGGTTCAAACGCTTGCAAAGACATGGGGCACCACATTTTTTAAAAGCTCTTTTCTCATTGCAGTTAAACCTCCCATAGGAAATGCACCATTTTCACAGACAGACAGCCTGTGATATTTCCCATCTACCCTAAAAGTGAAATAAAAGTCTGATGAAGCATCAAGGGAGAAAACAAGCCTTTCACTAGATATCTTCCCATAGGAATGAAACTTCAAACCAACAACAACCCCCAAAAACCTCTTTGCATTTCCGAGCCATGCCAGATATTTCCCTGACAACTCGTTCAGAGGTTTGAACCTTTGTAACTGGATATCACTACATTTTATCTGATCTGAAGAAGCACACTTCCTACAGAGCACTGTACAAACCATCCCTCTGCTCACTCAGCTAGTCCGAGCTGGGCAATACTTTCCAGCAGAGCCTCAGGACAAGTTCTGCATCTTAATTACTCTGCGTAGTTCTTTCTCTGTATTTAGCCGTGTTGCGCTTGTCCGATTTAAGACATATTCAGTGTACACGGACAGGGTCCCGCCGGTTGCAGTGCACTTCCGAGCAGTCTCACACACTGTCACCTCTGCTAAGAGGAGTAACATACTCAGTGCAAACAGCAGCCGCTTCCTTTGGGAGACTCCTGACCCCAGACAGAGTTTCCCCTGACTTCGTATCACAGCCTGCAGAATGAGCCGCTGTCTTTAAAACAAACACTCCAATGCTGTGCTCCTCATTATCCCCAAACTTTTGTCCCCTTATTCCTGGGAAGGAGTCTCCTGGCCATCGAGCAGTCACGTCGCTGAATAGCGCTTTATTTGTATGTGTGGTGCCTGCCTGGCCGGCGGCTCTGTGTGCCCACAGCTCCAGCACTCTGCAACAGGAATTCCAGCTGAAGCAAGACACAGAGAGCATCAGGATCAGGCCACAAACACTTACATAAAGGCAACAAGCACATAATAAAGCCACATGACAACTGATCACTACAAAAGCTTGTCCCTGCAATCAGACAGTGAAAGTGTTTTCATCGTGGTTCTCCCTGCTTTATCCAAATCCCGTCATCCCTCAAGTTCAGATGCTTTCTGTGTTCTGCTGTTCTCTCTCCCTCTCTGCAGTAGTGACCACAGAACAAGGAGCAGGCTGATAAAGAGTCCGGTCCTGGCATCCAGCAGCCTCTGCAGGAACGCTTCTATACTTAACCTGCCTCTCCTCATCCCAGTGTAAGGGCAGTGAGGATCGCAGGTAGACAGTGATGTTTGCAGTCTCCAGTAGCTTATTAACAGCTCAAAGGTCAAAAGCACATTAAACCCTGTGATTAGGCCGATCATTTTATCCTCTGTCTTTTAAGGACAACCCCAGTCAGAGATGGGAACCACAGCGTTACACAGCAGCTGAGAACCTAACCCCTTGCACATAACCACATCCCAGACAAGTTCCCAGTTTCCCAAGAGCTATCGGGCTGCCCCCAAAGCAGCAAAACCAGGTAACACAGAAAGGAAGGGCAAGAGAGAGGTTCCAGCATCTTTACCACCGAGGCAGGGGAGAAGAAATCCTTATCCAGCAAACAACGTTAGTTCTGAGAGGACAGCGATATTTACACTAATGTGGTCAGATATTTTGTCCAGGCTCAGCATTATTTAACTGACCCTGAGCCAAAAACCAGCTCTGCTGTCCAACAACATGGTCCTTACTCTGTTATCAGTGAGGCGGTGTCGTCAGAGATTTTTACAAAAGGAACATATTACAGTTTGTCAATCTGAATGTATGAAAAGGGAGTATGGTCTGAGTTGCACCCTAGTCCACTGAACTTTAACAGAAAGGGAGGGCGAGAGGAAAGGAAAAAAATGAAAAAAAGAAGGAATGCTGGATTAAAAAAAGACAATAAATACGATGTGCTTGCACTGCTTAAGGGAAGGCAGCCTGAATATGCAACGGAAAAGTGCAGCCTGAACCCCAACACCTGCTGGACGTAATGGACTCTGAAGTGTTGTTTCAGGACTAATCAAGTCATTTAAAATCATAGCTGTAGTCTCTATTCACTACTCCTGTGCATAAACGCGCTGATCCCGATACTAATCCATGTCGGGTGACTTGAGCAATATATCACCATAATTGCCATTTTAGGGCTGCAAATTGGAGCTAAAATAACCAGATGCAAAAGAGATGGCCATATCATACTCTCAAGATGGATCTTCAAAGTTCAAGGAGAGTTCAAGCATGGAAGAGGCAATAGAGAGGGGTCAAGTGTAAGGAGATTGTTCATGTTCAAGAGGAATTAACTTTACAAATATATTGTTTCTGAGGTGGTAATTGTACCATCTTACAGCTATTCATACCTCATTTAATCTTTGCATTCTTCTCAGTCATTAGAGTGATTGTTCCTCATTGAAATAAATTTGATTTTGACAAAATATTCTGTTTTAAAACTGCAAATAATTTCCCCAAGATTTTTTGCTCTAAAATAATTCTCTCAGAAACCATGCAGCTCGGAACCAGTTATGAGATCTTGACACTACAGGCTCAGAATCCATGTGCAAGGCAAAAGCACCGAGACTGCAGACTCATTTTACTGTCAGGGAAATAGGAAGTCAGACTGGCTTATGACAATTAAGAAGTACAGAGCTTGAGATCTCATCAAAAAGCATGTTAAGAACCCTGTTCTCACTCACAATAACGTGCTGTGTCTGTGGGCCTGGTCTGGAAGCTCTGAAGCAGTCAATCACTTCACCTACCATAGATTTTAAGGCTACCAATACAGAAATGCCTTTTAGGATTCAAGGATATTATTTCCCATATAACTTGACAAACAAAAGTTCACCAAACCAGAAAAGTCAGTTGTTCTCTGAAGAAATCAGGAAACAGACATGCAGCATTCAAGGGCAGGATTGTAACAACAGCAACACATTGTATTGCTTCATTTTGCTGAGGCTCACAACAGTGAGCCTTCCACAGTAAAAGGAACATACCAAGCACACAAAAGGAGCAGTCCTGACATGTCTTCACGGCCCTGTAAAAACAAAACAAAAGGCATTTTAATAAGCTGTAGGGCAAGTGTGCAAGAAAGTTTTAAGTAATTTCCTTATCTGATAAGCTTCTCTTTTTAAGAAGTCAGATGAGACCATTAATTATGTGTTCCTTTTCCCAGCTTGAAATTGCACCATGAAAGCACGATTTCAGCTTATTGTTGAACCACCACCAGACCTAAGCATTACTGTCGGCATCTAATAAGTCATCTGCACAGCCCAGAGAGAAAACACACAGACCATTGTTTCTGTAGGGCTGGGTTGTAAGAGTCTCTTCTGCAAAGCTGTGATTTAAACTTGCTCCCACTACAACTCAAGCGGACAAAGGGACAGCTTTTCAGCCGATGTAAATCAGCACAGCACCATTGTACTTGGGAGAGCTATGCTAATTCATCCTGGCCAGGATCTGGTGACCTGAGCACATCCAAGCAATGGCATTACAGGAAGCTAATGCGCCACGGGTTACTTGATAATTTCTGCAGCATAATTGGTCAACATGGAAACGTTAGAGATGATTGAAGTTCATAACTAATTGCAACCATTACCAAGACAGGGTTATTTATGATTAACTGCATGTAGTAGGCCTGATTCAGATTTCACTCACATCTCATTCCAGTCAGTTTTTCAGACAGGTAGCTTGTGACATTTCCTGTGTGTCCAGCTTCTTGCTTACGGAAGAGGCTAGCCCTCACATCTCCAGCTGTGTTTTCAGCCTGCGAAGTTCTACATCATACAGAGAACATCAGGAAAGTCAGGTCCTCAGTAAGCTTGAGCTCTAGCCTGAGTGGGGAAAAAAGACTGGGTTTAACTTGTTCTTTGGTGTCACTGTCAGCAGAACTCCACTAGCCCACTCTCCAGGTCACTGCCCCAGTGCTTCAGGCAGCCTGGTAACTTACAGAATCATAGACTTGTCTGTCTCTCGACTCCCGTATTGACGTGGCTGCAGCCTCATTTGGCAGGTTCAGCGCTGCCATCGCCTCTGTTTCAAATACTCACTCATGTGCTGCTTTGTATGGAACTGGAACAGAGCAGACAGATTTCCTCAAAAAGCTCACCTTGCATTTACAGCCCTAAATAAATGGTTTGAATTACCAATTTTCTTCCGTAGGTCTGACCATTGAGTCTTGATGGGAGCTTTTGTGAGTTGGCTTCTCTTGGAAGTCTGCTTTCAACTACTGGTGCTCAGCTTAGAAACCTGGCTGGCGGGAGATGACTCACAGCAGCACTACTTGAGTAACTTGGGAACTTCCTAAAGAGAGAGAGAAATCAGTGTGAATTCAACTGTTACTCCCCCGAACACACACACACACAAGCACACAAATACATATAGAGAGAGACAATATGAAAATAAAGTCTCCCCAAAAGTCCCCTGGTTGGACACGCTCATGATGTTTGATGCAGCCAAGCCAGAGCCTGGAATCTCTTGCGCAGATGAACAGTTCCCTCTCTTTATTTTCCTAAGAGCCTTTGTGTAAAAACAGTCATCTGCAAATTGTAATTTTTCTCCACCCTTCATAAGTATCAGCAACAGCGCAGCCCTCTCTCCCCCTCTCTTTTTCTTATTCAGGATATCAGGCAGATAAGAGTTATCAGTAAAGGTCATCCTCAATTTCTGTACAGAAATGATCTGTCTCCGGTATGTAATAAACATTTATCCATGCCTTTATTAGCTATATTGGATCTGACAGTTCTGTTAAACCATTTTCTTTCATTTTGCTAGGTCATGACGGTTAATGCTGCTAAAAAATCTCATCACTGCTTTTGATCACTGTATTGTCTTCTCAGTATTATCAGGATTTTGTAAAGGTAAGCACTGGCTGGAATGACCTATTAAAGTTACAGCCCGTTGAGTTCCCAGCTTTTTTCTCACCACAATAAAAAAGCAAAGGAGTGCAAAGCATAAATTCTACTTTCGGGGTTATATTTAGTTGTGCAGCTGACATTTAGTAGAGCAGTCACTTTAAGCCCACTTTGCATTGGTTTCGCTCCATCTTTTTCACATCCTTGAGTTTCTGAATTGGTGTTGGAAGCCACACCATGGCAAATGAGCCCAATTAGTGGGACCAGGAGGTGATGTCCCAGTTAACCCCTCCCATGCCAGCAGCACATTAGGCATCTGCTCAGGATTTTTAAATCATTCCCCTGATTTACGAAGCAGACTCCATCTGCAGATTGAGAAGCGTTTCAAGCATTTTCATTCACTCCCACATGCTCGTTTCAGAGCAGCGTGTATTCCAAACCCCAGCAATATTCAGCAAAGCACTGGCAGATACTCACAAAGTGAAGCACCTACGTCAGACCTGTTGCAATTCTCATCTCCCTCCACCCAGGTCTATCTTTCAACCCCTAGGACAGACTTTCTTTCAGCTTAATAGGAGTCAGCTGCATCCAAGCCCGGGGTGCCTTTCTTCATCCTCTGCCCATTGTTCTCTCTTGATCCTTCCACCAAATCCATCACTATGGTGTCTGAGTACATAAAACATTTTTCAAACTCTCTGCTGTCCAGCATTACTTAGAGGGGTGGGGTGGGGGAAATAAATCAAACAGAAAGCCCTTTGTATGCCTTCTTGGGCTCCTCTTGCTATGCACCTTCGGGCCACAACTCTGCAGTGAGATCAACCATCATCATTTTCACTGCTAGGGAATCAAACCACTGGTCCCCTGACCCAACAGTCCAAATTGTTCCCTGATTTGCATCCTGCCATTGGTACAAAGTACCGATGTAACACGGTCTCGTGCCCTGTGCCAGCACACACTCATGGCAACTCAGCGGTCTGGTCCCTAACGTACCACCATGCCATGGCACTGTGCTGCTGATTGGAAGCGGAGCCACACTTTCCTTTCCGTGGAGCAACACAGACATGTCACCTGTGCCTTGAACCAGAGGCCCAGTACCCCGCAGGCCAGCCATGGGCAAAGCCCACCTCTGCCCATCACGCAGGTTTTCCCCTCAGGATTCAGGAAAGGCTGCTCGCACAGCAAAGGCAAGAGCGCTTTTCCCAACCCATTCTCAGCGAGCTCTAGGGAGTGAGCAGAAACAGCGTCCCTTCAGCAGCAAACCAGAGACTGTGTGGTGGGTCTGATGGATGTGCTGCAGGGCAAGTAATTAAACTGCTTCCTCTGGCTGAGGGGACGCTGGTAGCATGTTGCTGTCACGGGAAAGAGCAACAGTGACCCTCTCTGTCCCCACTGCTGAGGCTGCTTTGATTCCAAGCTGGGAAATAACATTGCTGTAGCATACAAACAAACATGTGTTGATGTCCCTGCGGATGGGCAGCTCTGTCAAAGCCTCCCACTGACTCCCTGGGCTCCTCAAGAGCTCTACAGCCCTCTTCTAATGCTTTCCCTTTCCAAGGCAAAGGTAGTATTGCTCCACTCCGCGATTCTCCCTGGCCCACGTTGTTACTGGCAATGCCAGTACACACCGAATTCAGACAGTGCTTGGACCCAGCATTATCCTTCCAAGCGATCCACAAATCTTGGGCCATGGATCCTCAGACAAGTTACAAAAATGAGCCAAAATGAGAGTGGAGAGCCCGTATAACTCCCTTGGGGGTGGAAAAACATATGCATGATGTCAGTTTTAATTCAGACATCACAGCAGGCATTTGCAGAAGTTGGCGTCGCAAAGTTATTCCAGGATACTGGTGCTCTTGGAGACAACTATATCCTTAAGTAAAAAGAAGAAAGACATTAGCAGCTCTGTGAGTATTCAAATAAGAGATCCTGTAAAGACCTATTCCCTCTTAAAGAGGCTTCTGCCAATGGTATTTTGGCTCCTCTTGTAACAGGCAGTCACTAAACGCGAGGTCTTCCTGTTCTCGTGGCTAACTTCCAACACTGGCCCAGAGAAAGCGCTGGCTAAGCATAAAGCCGCAGGGAAAATCGAAGAGCGTGCCCTCTTCCCAGCTGCTGATCCCTCCCAGACCTAGGGTCTGCAAAAGCAGTAATGGGAACACAGCCAACCTCCAACATACCTGGGCAAATCTAATTTCTAATGCAACTCTGACAGTCCCCGTGAGAAGTTTAATATAAGTTTAACCTGCTGTTCCATGCTGTGAAGATTTGGGAAGTGGTGAGCTGACACTGAGCAAAGGTCCTTTAAGCCTACCGTCCTGCCAGCCACAGCAGCCAGAAACAACAGGTTCAGAAGGTACAGGTGTCCCTTGTGTGGAACAGAAACCAGTCCCTAGAAGGAGCAACTTCCTTATCTCCATTGAGTTGCAAATAGCTTACACACAGTTAAAAACCAAACCAAAACAGAACAAAACAAACAAAAAGAACACTCTACTGACTGCAGAGCTGGGCAATCTGTGGATACTGCACACAGTCACAATGACTTCACTGGAACTACATTAAAAACTACAGCTAAAAACCTGCTTCCTGCCTGAAGCCCCATTTTCAGTTAGATGTAACAAGGGGCTAGAGATCAGTGGTACAAAGTGCATAATATCTCTTCCTGTAAGCAACTTGTTGCTTTTCAGTTTCCTCAAGCGTCCCTTTATTTGGCAGCAACAGTCCACACTTCTCTTCTCCGGTTGTACCCAGCTGCAGCTTGACTGCCTTCCCAAGGCAAATGGGGATAGACAATTTGTGACACCTCACAAGAACAACATACAAAATGTTTTCCTCATCTCCACAACAACAAGCATATCAAAAAGACAAATATCTCCAAGTATTTCTCCATATGCTCTCCATCTCCCTGCGTCCTTTCACCTGTGTTCACCACGGTCTGTGTGATATATCCCTGCAGCAGGAGAGGAGGTCCTACCTTCTCGATAAAAATGAATGGCAACCTTGTACACACACAGGCTTGCGTCTCTGCTGCCAGGACTCTGGCAAGCCACAGCAAAATGCCTACCCTGGCTTTGTGCGTGCCAAAAATCCCACAACTTTCAACAAAGGAAGATCAAGGGTGCTAACCCCACTGCCCCAGCTGACTTAACCCAAACCTTGTTCCCGGTACCCACATTTGGAGAAAGAGGCCTCTCTTCCTCAGCTCTAAACGGCCACCCAGCATAAGGATCTCCCCATAATAATTCATGAACAGGCTTCAAATGATGCAGGCTTGGAAGCGGAGGCTGGCTCAGACATGATTATCCTTTTCACCAGCCTAAGTTAGCAGTGCAGACAATAGACACACAGACCAATAGATGCACTCTGACCTTGATGTTTCAGACCACCAGGCTGTTAAACAAGAGGCAGGACCCCTGTGGTCATGGGAATCTCCAGCATGTGTTTAAAACTGTAACACTGTATTTATTGGTGAACTTTGCCTAAGCCATCTTTAACATTTTTCAGGTGCACGATATCGACTTGCAAAATTTTATACACTCTGTGTACACGCAGGCACACGCACAAGCATAGGTGAGGATGAAAAAGAGATAACTCCTTGCAACAGCTTTTAAATGACCAGTTAGCAGCAGCTACTGCCTGCAGTTTTTCACATATCGCCCATGCTGCTTTAGTTTGTTTGATAATAAAATTGAAATTTGCTGCTGAGCCTTCTCACACTATAAACAGGTCAATCTATGCCCTAATTTCAGACAACAGTTTTGGCCCAGGGCTCCATTTCCTAAGTATTGTGCTTAAAAACAGCAAAGTGTTTTCTGATGGCTGGGAGAAACTGAGTTATTGATTCATGTGCTACAGAGAACTCACCTTAAGCAGCCAGCTTTGCAAGGCAGAGCTTACTCTCTGTACAGTTTTTCGTCTACACATCAGAGCAGGACTCCAAGGGGGTATGGGACAAATTAGTCTTGAGGGGCCAGTCTTCCAGGAAGATGGAAGTCCTGATGTCTGACTTCTACATGAGCTAGCAGATATGTGCAAAGAAGCGAGAACATCTATTAAAATAATGTAATTGACCAATTTGCCAAGTTATTTTTCTTTAAAATGAGGCACTTAACATATCCTGCTATATGCTGATGAATTTCAGTAGCAGAGAAAAAACACAGTCCTAAAAAATAAATTCCATATCCAGATAATGCAGCTGGTAGTTAATGATTACAATATGTGACACTTCAAACATACCGAGTCGATGACATTTAGTTGATTTGTCTTCCTTCTTCTTTGCTAAGCAAGTTGGCAAAAGAAGAAAAATGATTGATCTACTAACAAGTTTAACACAACCTTGAAATAAATTACATTCAAAAGCTAGAAGCCTGACTCAGTTTAATAGTTAAATCATTTATTCCTAGGCTTAAAAAAAAAAAATTAAAAATCCTGCCCTGAAGTCATTATCAGCATGATCCCCTATTTGAAGTCTTGCAAAATGTTCAAGGAACGGCCCTTGTGATTTGGCCAAAAGGAAACAACGCACTCGGCAGCTCTATGCAGGCCAAAGAAAATGGAGACTCCCAGTATGAGAATATTAAATTATTATGGCTTTTGCAACAGGGGGCACAATTGTTAGTGGCCCCCTTCCACTGACGGCCAAGCTATGTTCCTCCCTGCCGTGAGCATTCATTGTCATACCTAATATTTGCATGCTTTGATAATAATAAGATTGTCAAGATAATAGCAGGGAAGTTTCAGTAGAAACTCAATTTTCATAAGCCAGCTGTGCATGGCCTCAGTCTCTTTTTCTAAAAAAGATGCCTTCAAAAAGCAAAATTAAGCCTTGCTCATGAGAAAAAAAAGAAATTATTTCCCTTGCCAAAAGAAGAAAGGAAAGAAGAAGTTATTGGACATGAGAAGGATGAAAACCACTTCCTACAGAAATTATATTGACAGGAATTTAAACTTCTTTTTGTTCCCTAAATCATTTTGGTCAGTGCAAGCAAATACAACTGCAAACAGAAGAGCAGGTCTTAAATCAGAGAATCACCTTTGTGAGCTTTATTGATGGCACTGATGTAGCTGAAAGAGTTTGGGGGCTTTTCTCTCTCATCCACCTTCTTGCATGACATAACCATTCAACAGCTCAAATGAGGTGGGACATAATGTGATTTTTGGAAAGAATGGTAGTATTGTTGAAGTCCACAAAATCTGTATTTCTTTGGGTTTTGGCAAACTTGCTCCTTTGTCCACAGAAAATAATGGCTTAAAAAAAAAAAAAAAAAGAAAAGAAAGGAAAAAGAAAAAAGTCCGCTCCATCTCCCCTTTTGCCCTTTCTCCCTATTTCAGACTATGCCATCCTGAGTTACCAGGGCTGAGGGACTTTTAAATACTCATAAAAAAGCCCAGCAAGGGTAAATGTGGGCCAAGCCCTTGTCGGACAAGAAGACAAACCTCTTTCCTGTACATCGTCAGGGCTACCTAGCAGCCTCCAGCAGCTGGAGAACTGTGCTGTGGTGAGAGTGAAGTGACTGTAGATTACCAACAGGTCAAACGCCTTCACTGCCCCCCACTTGCCGTACGCTGCTGTCTGTGCAGGAACGATCCCAGAAGATGCAGCACAGAACAAGAGCAAAAGAGCTCTGTGGTACGTAGGCAGAGCTGGAGCCTCAGGTAAGACCCACTGGAAGGACATTTCCTGGAGGGTAACAGTTCCCCCGCTGCTGAGGGAGTGGCAATCTGTGACAGCAATCAGAAACAATGAGCAGAGATGTTAGCTAACTCGATAACCCTAAGATAAATAAATACTGAAATAGGAATGGCAAGCCATACCCACACTTCTGCCAGTGATGCTGCCTTAGAGGCGTGAAAAGCAGATTACAGTGCCATTAATTCATTTCGTCCCACTGACCGATCTGAACAACAGTATCCCAAAAGACAATGAAAACATATTTAAATGCTTTCAAGTACGCCCCATAATTCTGACAGGGTAGACACAGACATATACTTATGCAAATGTTGTCTCAGCAACACAGGCTTCGCTGCTCCAAGAAGTGCTGATCCCAGGCGATCGGTTAGCGGAACACTCACCTGTTTCTGCCTTTGTCACTTCGGTGCTTCAGCCAGCAAGTAAATTTTGGTGAGCCATACAAAAAGTTATTTCTTTGTTTCATCTTGTGCTAAATTGCCCATTTGAAGCAAAAGAAATCAGAAGCACATCCAAAGAATACATATTTGCTGTATCTACTGCCCCGCTGCAGCACCAGCCTCTCTCACTAAGCCAGACAGAGGTAGTGCTCCAAAGTGCTTGGATTAAGGAGTTTACAGAAAGCAAATGTTCTGCATGTATTTATAAACACACATGCATACACGTACATACAAACTGTATACATGCTGTAAAAGAAAATAAATGTTCCAGAGGAATAAGCTTACTTGCAATGGGCAATTAAGCATCCACACTGACTACAGGAAGATCTCTGTGGCCTGGAATTGTAAATTATTAATACCTTTGCCCGTTGTTTGGTTTGTATGGAGTTCCATCAGGGTAAAAGAGCAGCAACACAGGTCTCTTATTCACTGCATTAAAGTAGATATTTACAACAGTGAAAATTGTCAAAATTGAATTTATATATCACATGAACAGGTGATTTGCTGTTTTGCTTCGCAGGTGACAAAGCACTCCAGAGATATTCATTATCATGGTACCAGCTCGGCGGGGGTGAGGGGAGGAAGAATCAGAAGCATCTTCATTGTCAGCTGGGTTCCCTGGCCTCCCATAAAAGGGAAGACCTGTACAAACAACCAGTGCTGGAGGCAGCACTCTCAGCTGAAGTCAAGAGAGGGGAAAGAGCTCGAAGCCCCTGAGAACTTTAGTTCTCTTCCTCTCTCACTGGGCCTGTGCTCCTGCACTTTACCTTTAAATTCCTGATGTGCCACTCACTTGCCCTTTAGGAGCTAAAAAGTGGACATCACGGTGCCTTTCAGAAGGAAATCTGTCAGAATAGCATGAAGAAGAGATCAAAGGGGTAGAAAGCAAGGAACAAACCCCAGTTTTTATTCCAAAACAATGGAGTCCTTTATCCAGCATATAGGATTTGAGGGTTTTCCTGGCTTTTCTTCCCCTTGGACAAGCAAGAGAACACGTATTTTGCAGGGAGCTGCTCAGTCTGAAAGGCCAGTGTTACGACTCTTCCCTGCAACCCAAGTTTATCCTAAAGGGAGCTGCTCTGTTTCTTTGAGAGGGGCAGCATGGGACGGAGAAGGAGAGAAGGGGAGGGGGGGAAGCTTTTCTTTACACTTGTGCTGTTCTGAATGTGGACCATCTGTGCCCCCAGCTGGAGTGCTGGAGATGGTCTGGCACTTGAACCACACCATATTTACAGATCTAAACACAAATGGCTACTGCCTGATTGTTTCATGATTCATTAGTCAGACAAGCTCTCCTCTCCCGCCAGCACAGCTGTTACAGAGTAAACCTTTGTCACTTAATAGGCCTGATTATTACTTTCCATCAAAGGTATTGATCTGTGTCATCTCTACTTAAGGGAAAAGGGGAGAAGTGAAAAGGGAACCAAAATGTGTCGGGAAAACAAGAAAGGGGGGAAAATAAAAAATTAAAAAACAATGACATTTGTACGGCGACTAGAGGCACCGGTCAATACGTTTAATCTCTCCTGGATGTACTGTATTCATGTATTCATTTACCACAGCGAGTAGGTTACTCGTGGAGATGAAACGTCTCACATGATGTGGCATTCCTTGCACTGCACCAGACTGCTGCAGTCACACAATATGGCCATGCATATAATTGGTCGGCAAAATACAGAATGTGAATTAACAAATAGTATTTGAAAAAAAAAAAAAAACCAACAGAAATCAATTAAGTCATAAAGCAGAAGATAAAAATACAGGTTCATCTCTACAATGGCATGAGATTATAATGAGAAGATTGATAGCGAGACTTCAGGGAATCATCCCAGGGTTAAGTCCTCGACCACCCAAGTCAGCAGCGCTGCCCCGCTTTACACCAGTGGAGGAGCTGGCCCTTTTTGTTTAGCAAACGAGCTCAGGGTAGGATGTGCTCTGTTACAGAATTGCGATGCAGAGTGTATTTACCACAGCTTGAGAGCTTCGAGTTGCTCCAGTAGCCGCCTGACAAGCTGCCATTGCAGCGTTATTGCAATTTCACTCACTCCATTGGCAGGATGAGGTTTGCAACATCCAGATTGAGAGTTTCACTGCCTCTCTGACTCACAACACTGCTATCAGTGGCATTATGGCTTCCCTGCTCTACTGGAGGTGTACCTGGTACCCACCGTTCCAGTGACCCGGCAGAGCTCAGAGCCATGGATGTGGCTCTGGTGGCAGACTCCGCTGTGGCAGGGAGGAGTGAGCTCTCCAGCAAAGGTGGTTTCACACTGTCCGTTTTCCTTACACTTAAGGCGTCATCTCTCCAAGTCCTGAAGCCAAATCCCAAAGCCCTTGTCCAGTCCACATTCAGACTGAACAGTGGCAAAGGTCTGGGAACTGCGGGAGAGAAAAGGAGCCACGGCAGAGACCACTCGCGCCCATAGCAGCACAACAGTGTCACTGCTCAGGCTGCTGGAACTGAAGAGGAACAAAAGCTGTAAGTGCACCTTCAGAGCCAAACAGGACATACAACACCAGTTTGAATGTTTTAAGTGCTAAGTTCAGTTCTCTCTCCCAATTGGGAACAGTTTCAGGAGCAAAACTGCTGCTGCTCAGATATCTCAGAACATACTCGTTCTGAGTGAAATCCACTCCCCTTGTTCTGAGACTCAGTAGCTTTAGGACAGGGCAAGGAGTCATCTTTTTAGCCCTTTAGGACCAGAGAGGTCCAGAACCCAAACTCATTCCCACACAGTATAGCATGCCCTTGGTTACATTGGCACGCACACCTGCAGTTTAACTCCTGTATTCTGAGTAGAGGGCAAGGTCTAACATCAAACCAGCAATTATACGATGCAACATAGTTTCCATATGAGAACAGAACAATTAACAAATGCATAGGCTGCTGGTCAATACTTAATAAAGGGGATCTTCTGGTTTTCCTCTGCAGTCCTGCAAGGACCACCTCAACTTCACACACTGTCCAGCAAACTCCTTTTCCCCCACCAGTACATCTCAAGAACAGTCTATAAATACAAGGAGCTTTTCCTCAAACCAAGACTTGTGTTTTCAACACAAAAATGTCAGTATGGTGCTAACCGGGAATATCAGTCATTTAAGGCAAAGCATTGTTAAGAGATTGAAGGAGAGAGCGGAAACTTGAATCAGCAGTGTGGAAGACCTGCTCAAAACACTTATTTTTCACCTGAGGGTAGCCTGCCTCGGGGGCCATACCTGCCGTGTCCAGCCGAGGTTGGTCGAGCGCGATGACAGATGACAGCCCAGCACGTCAGCGGACAGGGAAGCAATCAACGCTCTTGGGAGAGAAGCATACAGGCGTGTTGGCAGCTATGACATGGAATATTCTATTACAGTCCAGCTTCCACCCAAAGCTCTGGAACAGACCAAAACACGCATGCTTTTCTGACTCAATCTGTGCCCCTAGGTAAACCTGGCCCTTGCACCCTAGTATTTCCCCCCAGCTCGCTAAGATCCCATTTCTACCCATGCACTCCCACATCCCGGGGCACATACATTTTTGCTGGATGGAAAGAAAAATCAGAAGAGTGCAGCTCACGACACCAAGCAAGAGTTGTGGCACACACAATCCATGGGAAAGTGTTGCTTGGCAATACTGCATGTGCTCAGCATCCCGCCAAGGGACCGGCGCTGTCCCTGTGCCAGGAAATCAGCCAGTCAGCTAACAGGCAAAGCAGCGGCCACAGAAGACGGAGAAGCAGAAGGGAGCCGTCAAACCCAAGAGACATGCTTGCTCTCTTCTCCTCGTACACCACAACAAATAGCAGGGGGGTAGGGGTGGGTGTGGGGAGTGAGGAACCGGAGAGATGCTGTAAATTTTAGCTTAACACATTTATCTTTCTAATGCATCAATGAAGAAAACTGCTTAGTCAGTGGTTAAAGTGGGACCAAACCCAACATATGCGGGCGATATCTTAGTGTTTAGATCATAAGCAAAAATCTTCCGGTTTATGAGCTATCTTGGAATGCAAAAGGGTGACATTTTGTCACTGAATCATTTAGAAGTAGGCTGAGTAAAGCAATCAAGAACAGGCTGTTGGGAACAATCCTGCATTAGGCAGGACTTTTCCATTGTCGATGCTTCATTTTCTTCCCTTGGAGACAACGTTAGATTTTGGGAGTTGGTGACAGGACTAGAGCAAAAATCCAGCAAGGGAGAGGAAAGACACAGGGGAAAAAAAAATAAGAGAAAAAACCCCTACTCAAGTAGCTTTTAAATAAAACCTCAGCTTTCCTGGCCTTTCTGGGGACTTGCTGAGAGTATGGTTTTACTATTGATTCTTAGAAATGGGTTATCCTTGGAATGGAAATGCTGCTCATCAGCTTCACTATCCTCTTTGAGAAAGTGCTGCTGATACATACCAGATTTATTTTTCTTCCTCTTCTCACTGGTGCAAATCAGGAGCAATTGCACATAAGCACAGCAACACACCTGCTATCTCTTTAGCCCAGCAAGACCCTGGATAGATGGCATTAACCACAACATCTCTTCTACCTCACAGCAACATTCAGGTAGAAAACTTTCTCCTATAGGACATGACAGAACCTGCCCCAACACCCAGAACTCTCTCTTTCTTCTGAAATCAACAGGCACTAATTGCCCAGGTGTATTTCCCACCTATTTCCACCCCTGGGTTCCTCCCTCCCCCTGTTATTTAAAATAAACCCCTCCGACAGCCCTGGCAGGCACACGAGGCCTACGCACCGGTGACATCACCTACCTGCATGCCAAAAGCACGCTCTGGGTTTTCGGCGAGCCTCGCGATGTAGTGAGCCTTGCAACAGAAGTGGGCTGTCAGCCAAAGATACCTTCCCTGGTAGGGGAGGCGGGAAAGGAAAAAAGAAAAAAAGGGAAAGCTTCAGGTCAAACGATTGATTACGGTTTTGAATTACAGGGGGCTATTGATTTTTCATTAAACACCATGTACTGCTATAAAGCGGAAAAAAAGTAATTCATTGATCAGAGCTGTGGGCCATGTTCACTTATTGGCTTCCTGCCACATCCCATTATTCCCAGTTCTAAATGTATATTGAAGTCAGTTCATTCTAATCATTGCCTCCTGTCACCAGAAATGTCTCTCAGTAACTATTAGTTTAATCACCCCTTTCTTACAATGGTAATGAGTGATAATATCCAGCATTATGGCAGATTCATGAATATTATTCATTGTATTACAGCGTTGCATTTCACAATGCTACAGTTAAGGGTCTGTCAGCATTTCCATTACAAAGCCCACAGGCCTGGGACTTTATAAATCACTCCTAAAAATTTGCTGCTGGCAGGAGTAAGGAGCAGAGGGTGTCTCGGTTCTGGAGAGAATACTGTTGGAACCGGTCTCTGCAAAATCTTTCTGGCCACAGTTTAGCTGCATTGAGTGAGTGCTGGAAAGGGGAGAAAGAAAGGGGGAGAAAGAAGAGGAACTTTGCCAGCTCAAGCTGCTTTTTCCAATTGATTAAAATGCCATCATTTCAAAAACAGGATGATCTTGCTGTTACATTGGACGGCGATTCCGGAGACAGGCATTCTCTTCTCAAGCTGACACACACAGACAGCACTGCCATGCTATCTCGCCGACACTGACATGTTAAATTTAAGAATGTCTCCTTTGAAACCTTTTGACTCCCGCAGTATGCTTTTCTCTGTACGGGCTGCTGGCTTCTATGTTTGCTAATCTGCATTTTGAGAAAGCTGCTTTCTGTAGGGCCAAGTGGTGAAATCCTCAGATTTTACATAGCGCCTGCCTAGGCGAAGCCTTGGCCTGGGGACAAAGGCAGGTACAGTTTTAGTAAAAGGTTTGTATCTGAATCCAGAATCCAGCCTGAAGGTCTAGAGAAAAACTGCTCAAATTTGGGGCTTACCCCACACCTATTGGAAACCTGTTTCCAGTGACAAGCAAGCCATAAAGATATCACTGGAACAATGCACCCCAAAACTGACAGCAGGCTCTGACCCATCATTTTCACAACTGTGAGCTGATTAAGATTTGCTGAGGTGAACAGTTGTTTCTACACTACCCTCAAGCCAGAGGAGGAAAAGCAGATATTGCAGGATCCAAAACTGTGCTGCAATGATAGAAGATTGTCAAACAAACAAGGGAGGCAGACACAAATTGACTCCCAGCTGCTTGCACCAGCACAGAACCAGGGCTGACACATATAACGGTGACCATAAACACTACTTTTCTAAAAACAGCCAGGAAATAATATTTTTTAAATGTTACCTTCTGCACCAAAAAAAAAGTGTTTTCAAAGGAGTCAAAGAGAACAAGAAGCAACAAGAAATATCATGTGGCTGCGCAGTCTTAGGCTACTCAAGGACTTTCTGCAATTTTTGACTTTGTTCTGATTTTCCAGATGCCAAAACTATCTCAGATACTCAAGAACATGTACCTGAACTTTGCACTGGCTGTTTGAAATCACTTCTCTGGAAAGAGAAGATGTGCACAGGGTAATGAATATAAAACTGATGTATTTACTCCAGCATGTGAAAGCATTTAGAAAAGATCGATCCATCATAGAAGAAAATATAGAAACAAAACAGATGAGTACCAAACCATAACATAGCCCTCATGCTAATTAGGTAGAATTAACATAAGACAGACCCTCTTCCAGCATCCACACACTGATGGTAGTGTCAGTAATGACTTTTACCTGCCACTGTGTAGGTATGCTCCAAGCTATCGCATCCAGTCTCAAACTCATACAGTGCTGGAAAAATGAACAGACAACTCATCTCAACTCCCTGCACGAGCGCCTGCTGTTACATGCAGGCCACGTTCATCGTTATTGCCAAAACTTTCACTCACATCATTTATCCAGATGTGCAAACGCTACCCTTTCCATCACCATGTCACCACCCCCATGCCCACCACCAGCATTCCCTGCTGGTGTGAACAACAGAGTCACGACAAGTGGGATCCGCTTGGGGCAGGCAGGGCAGAGTGAAGAGTGCCACCTCGCCCGCTCAAGGAGAAAGGGACCCCTGGGAACTAAAACATTGGCATTAAACACCCGTGGGAATTCTCTTTTTCAGCAGAGGTCTTCAGGCCCTCCAACCCTGCTGGAAAGCAACTTCCAGCTACAGGCAGAAAACAATAATTCATTTTCTTGCATGAAGTGTCTTTTGCAATGTGTTCCAATACATCGCTTCTCCCTGAAGCCAACCTCCTGCCGAAGCTCTTCACAGTTTGTTGCGAAGGAGAAGATGAAGCCTGCTAATTCCTGCTTTTGAGTTCAGAGCCTCTACTCGAGAGGTGGAGTGGGGCTCAGAGTGGCCATCTGGACAGAAAAGAAACAGCAAATTCCAGCCACAAGCTTGCTTTTGTACAACGGTGCTTCAGGGCTGCAGAGACAGAAAGAAGGGTCCCACACAGAATGCAGCAGAGGAGGTGGTGGGCACTGTAAATAAATTCTATCGAGGAAAAGGGCTAATGGGTGGGTTACAGCAGGTGGGAACCAGTTAGCAGATGACTGCAGGGGTGTCAGTAACCAGCCCAAAGGCATCAGGTGAAGCCCAGAGGGAGATCTCAGTTCTTAGAAGGTGCTGCAAGGATAAATAACACTTTTCCTTACCAGACGCGTGCACAAAAGAGCAGCTTATCCTTGTCACGTAGTTATATGGCTCCTATTATCAGGGAGGCACTTTGCAATCTCTACTGGGTTTATCGTCACAACACCCCACGAGGGACGAAAACACAATTCTCACAGACAGGAGCAGGTTTGCCTGGGTACATTTTGGGAATGGCAGGGAAAACAGAGCCCATGAAGCCACAGAGAGTAAGACCCAGATTGGCAAAGACACTTCAGCCTCTGTACCTCACAGAAAATCCCTTGGAAGTCAATGTGCATATCTGTCTGAGGACTTTCACCTCAGTGACTAACCACACCTCACACGAGAAGTCTGCAGCAGAGCAGGAGACTGACGTCCAGAATCTCAGGGAAATCTTATTTTCATTCCTGCTAAAACAAATACACCCACTGGGGACAGGAGCATCCTGCATTTGCATGGCAGTCACCTAGCCTTAGAGAAAGACCAAAGCTGTTATTTTGGCTGCCTGGGCATTCCTCATCTCCCAGAAAACCCCGTGCCTGCAGCAGCCAGGTAATTTAAAATGGATTGGCTGATGCTATTAAATCTACACCCTAGGAATGAAGCCCTTACTGGCAAGACTTGTTTTTCCCTATAATGTCCTTACCTTGTGCCAAATAAACGGTGTTGATATCGCATCATTTGCAAAGGACGGAAATCCTCTGCAGAGCTGCAACAACCAGCCCTTCTCCCATGCCAGTGCGTAGCGCACACATCTTGGGGTAATACAGCCTTCATTTCATGCTTCAGCACACCTGATCTGAGGCCGGGATTCAGCAACGTATTCCACAACAGCTCCCACCTAAATTCCCTCTGAATGCTCTCGTATTTTGTTCACATCTTTAACTTTTAACCTGGTTTCCCATGGGAAAAAGAAACCAAAAACCATCCAGACTTTGTACCCTGCACTTCTCCGGTAACTTTTGTGCATACTGCAACCAAAGCTGAAAGAGTGCTGACACTCTTTAAGACAGTTGAGCTCCTGCAAGTGTCACGAAAACAGGTTGTAGAGGATGAATATTTTACTTCAACAGCAATTTACACCAAATCTTCAGAGCTGACCCCTTCTCTAACTCTCTCAAGATACCTCCTCCTTGCAGAGTGTTTCATCATTCGTCCATGGGATTGGTCTATCGAAGTCCAAGAAGATGCAGAGCACCATGAAATACGTGCATGCTTGTCAAAAGCATAGCCTAAATAGTTACAGTGCTGTAAATATAAAGTAAACAGCTGCTGCACCTTACAGCTCAACGTAAGACAGAACAGCTGATGTAAATTGTACCAGCGTGCTATCAACATAAAACAACAGGGCACAATATATTGCTGCAAGCCCCAAGCACTTCACATCTGTCTTGACACCATCGTAAGTTTGACACCCATCAGTTCAAAAGATAAAATACAGCCTGCAGAGGGAATCATTTTGGTCCTGCATCAGAGAGCTCGTACGTACAACGGGGCAGAAAGACAGTGCTCTCCGTTCAGGCAGCGTTAAAGGATTCGGGCAGTGAAGCACAAGGCAAATATGCTGATCTGTTCTACAGGAAAATACCTGTCGAGATAATCTCAGTCCAGCTGGGTGCTTATGCTGCCCTATAACCTCAAGCACGGATTTGAAGAGAGCTGCTTGCGATCTTTAAGTTATGCACATATTTCTGCTGTATCCACACACCAGGGCATGCTACAACAGGCTCTGCCCAACACCGCCTCGCTGCAGCACCTCGAACAGACTAAACAATATTCCTCGTCTGGGGCCCAGTCCTCGCTTCACCACGAATTCCACCATACCCATTACCACCTCCGCTGTCCCCGCTCCCAACGGGAAGGCAGCTTACCTCTGAACAACAGGCGGCTTGATTAGATTAGATGTTATTTTAAAGGCAGCAAACATGCCCACCCATCAAACCGGGTACAAAAGTGAAAGCTCACATGAAATTGGACACTGCAAATGCATGATACAAGCCACAGTCAATACCCACTCTCCTGATCAGAGCCTTCCCTGGAAGGGAAGATAAAAATCAGCCACTCCTTACATAAAATCCCAATTTTCTTATGGGGCTTTGGCCTGACAGAAACCCTTGGCTTTCAGCTATTCCTCACTTTAAAACTCCAAAACTTTTCCCCATCCTGCTGTGACAAAATCCTCCCACTCAGGTTTGGTTTGAGGTACCTGCGTGATTCTTCTGACGTTGTTGGCCACATTTGCAAACTGAGTGAGAGATGTCTGTGTCTGGGAGCCAGGAAGGACTTTGGGATCCCTGAATGCAGAGGGACCCCACAAAGCTGCACGTCTTCTTCAAGTTAAAGCTTCAGGGCTTTGTGGGATGTCAATCTCAACGGGTTCAAAGCATTCAGGTTGTACGTTAGCCATCACACTAAAGCCTGGCACGCATCTAAGCAGCTGGAGGAATCAAGACCTGAGCTCCCAAGAGCTGGAGAACAAGGTGCAACGATGGTCTTCTCCGTATTCATTCCGCAATGGCACCATCTACTCTGGACACGGTCAGCAGCATTATTGATTTTCACAGATAATCCAGTTGCCTCACTCAGATTCAAACCTTCAGACACAGATTTAGCCCTAGGGAATGAATGGAGCAGGAGTGGGGCAGAGGCAGGCACAGCAAGCATTTGTGACTGTTAGTGAGCACTGAATATTGCCAACCATTATAAGACACAGGAAAAGAGTAAGCGAGGCTTTAGCCACTTTAGATAATCCTGCAGGGAATACTACCAACAGAAACTAATACATATGCAAGCAACAGCAAGCTGCCTGGGAAACTGAGCATTCTGCCTTCGGTGTCAGATAAAATGCAACACTTAAATTGCCTGTGGGGAAGCATTCAGTGTATTATTTAACATACATATACCTCCAAAAAATTGTTCCTGAGTATCTACGCTGATCTTATAATCTCTTGTTCAAAGTTTTAGCACAGGACGTCAACATTATGCTTGTGGCCCAAGTTAAGTACAACTGGTTTTGCCTGTCTGGAATCAGTCAGAGCAGAATTTGCCCACGTGGAGACATCTCCCAGCCTGGAGAGTGACAGCAGTCACTTTTGGTTTCTTGGGAATACTCTGAGTTTCTCTTTAACCATCCCGTGCTATCCTGTTGCACTTGCATTGTCCTAGACCTGCTCTCTCACCCCCTCCTGCTGATGACCTAAACTCCCTTTGTCTCGCCGCAATCCTTTCCTCCTTGTCTAGGATGGCTGTGTGGCTCTCCATTGTGCAATCCTGCTGCATATGTTTGTAGAAACACTGATGTCCCAGAGAAAGAGAGAGGGTGAGGGTCCACACATGACATAATAGCCTTGCTATGCCAAGAACAAAACCTCCACAAATGGGGGTGGTCAGCAGCACAAGTGGCTATCAGGAAGTCAGTGCAAAATTCAAGAGACTGAGCACTTTCAACTGCAATTCAAATCTGCGACGAGTTCATCATGTTTATTTAGGCATTAAAAGCAATTTTCCAAGCACATGTCTGTCACATTTAGACACAATGGGCTAGCCTGTAATTAGGAAGTATATGACCTCACTGGCTTTAATTGGGAGAAGGCTGCATCCAATCCGTTTACCAGATGACAGAAAGCAACTGGCATTAGAAGGGAAGTTTGGTGTCAGCTGGTAGAACGCGCACAATACCCGCTATAATGGCCCCCAATCCATCATCACCCCCTCTACCATCAGGACTTTGTCAATGGTTTGCTCATCAATTTGCTTGTGCACCAACACACGAGATCAGGAGACAGATACTGCATCATACAGAAGGACATTTATCACAGACCAGGGGAAAAAAAAAAAAAAGCAACAACAACAAACCAGAAACGGGGATGGCAAATGGGGATGGCAAATTCTGCTTTGGCAAGGGAGCAGGGCAGGCACAGGGCCAGAGTCAGGTTTAGCCCAAGTGGCTATAACTCCCTAACTTTACACCTGCTTATGTCAGGCCAGAATTTGGCCCATACTACCCACCAGGGCATGCTGGAGCTTAACACATGAGGAAAAAAATATATTTAGGACTGAAACACCCTAGCAGAAGACAATTATAAGGAAAAGTCTATTTGTCATAGGAAAATGCAACTAATAACTCCAAATTCAGCTATATAATATGCACTGGGAAGTACCTTTTGGCCTGGTTAAGAACTGACAGACCCATCTCTCTACTTCCACTGCGTCTCCACTGATTTCTGTAATGCTGCACAGATGCTCCTGACTGCTGGACAGCCCACAGAACTATGGCCCAGCCCAGGCACTGGCTCTCAGAGGCAAATACAGCTGTCGGCTGGTTTCAAACACAGACCATTACCCTCCAAAGGCATCTATGCTTAGGTCCAGGAAGTCCTGATAACTTATTTTTTTAAAAAAAAGGGAGAGAGGGGAAAAGCTATTGTGTATAAATTATGCGTAAAGTTATTATTGGTTTGGGGTTTTTTGTTTGTTTGTTTTTTAAGTGTGATAGCAACAGGACCTACATTAAGACCAGGAAAAGTTCCAGACACGGGCAAAGAACACACAAAACAAGCATCAGAAAGAAGGGAGGCTAATGTTTTCTTCATCACCAACAAACTCTGTATGCTCAAATCACATCCTCTACATACTGGGGCTCACTTGTCAGCTCCATTTGCTGGCAGAAGGATACAAGGATTCCCACATCTCTAAGAACAGGTCCCAGGTCAGTGAATGAATTCATTTTTATTGGCTATACTGCTTTACCTCGAGGAAAAAAAAAAAATCAGCTCCACCCCCTGCACTATAAGCAGCCCCTCTTCAGCTAACAATTTTAATATCACCTGTAGAGAAGCAGAAAAAGTGGAAATTCATCATTTTCATGCCTCAGGATTTTCCAATATTTTAAAAAAACATAGATGGATAAGTAAAAAGTCAGACAGTTAAGTAGACAGATAGATCAATAGTTTTTATACCTTGATTTGGGATAAAAAGCTAAGAACTCAGAACATTTTGCAGAATTAAATACTCTTTTGACATTTGATTCCATTTTTTTAATCAAAAAATAACATGCTGTAATCCATGGAATAAACTAACAAAAGAAACATATTTTAATGACTCCCCACAGGAGTTTCCACGAGTCTGATACAGACTCCTTCCTTGTTGAGAATGGGACTTTATCTCAGCCCTAACAAGACCATGCACACATCTAAACACCTCTGCTGTGTGAGCTGGAACCTTCCTCCACAAGTGCAACCTGAAGGAAGCACGAAATGGTAAGAATGGGAGATAAAACTCACTTGGATACTCCCCTGCATGAAATGAATTATATAAATGTCTGAGGGTCAGATATGGGGTTTTTCAGCCTCAGCCACTGAGCGCTGGCCCCCTGTGACAAACCATGAGATACAAATGTCATGATAACCTGCCGTATTCCTAGTTCAGCATCCCTGTTGAGCTGGGACATTTTTAACCATACACCAGTCAAAACATTCTCACTTGTAAAACCAGCCAAAGGTCAAATACATCCTCCTTACACGGCTTCGTGGTATGGCCTCAGTAATTCCTCCTCTAACTCAGAGATCAGGAGGTGTGTGTAAGCACACTGTCTGCAGCATCCTGGAGGAGGCCAACCAGCCTCCCATCCTCCTGCAAACTGCAAGGAAGCCTTCAGGTGCCGAGAAAAGCCTGACCAGTGATGCTGGGAGGCAAGGGGAGAGGGGAGCGTGCTGCAAGGCAGGAGATACTGTCAGCTCCCGCTGAACGCTACTGTTACACAGGAAAGCTGAATAAGCCGCCGGTCCCAAGGGACTCAGCAGCCTCATCATTTGGCTACGCTTCCTGCAGCTCCTGGGCACTGAGGATGTAATCCCAAGACCATTCAAAACCAAGGTGGCTGGAAACGGGATGTATCTGTGTACAGCCTTTCCCTTTCACTCTTTTCTTGCGTTCAGACCCTCTGTCCTGGCCAGGACTTCGTTTTGAAGAAATTGTTGTAGTTCCACTGAGCATAGCTGCACAAGATTTAATTCAGAGATGCTGATCAGATGTTATTAGGTCAGGGAAAATGTTTAAATGCCTAATTAGTTATTCTGGCACTTCAATCTCTTGCTGTGCATAGTTTGGGTAGCCCTTCAGAACAATGGCAAGACCCAGCCTTTAACAGAGCTCTTACAAAGGAGGATGGAATATTCACAAATGTATTTTTGTGTCTGCTCAGTTGGGCATGAAAAAAAAAAAAAAGGCTGACATGTATGAACAGTTAGCACTACTTCTTGAGAAAAATAAGTGCCATATATGATACACATCTGCTGCTGATCACCGAGTGACCCATTAGAAGCTGCTTGTGGTGAACTTGAGCACAATGACAGAAGAGGTTCACAGAGATTTGGGAAAACCGTGCTTTGTCCTTACTCGGGGTACAGTGTGCAAATGTGTGAGTGGGCAGAAAGAAATCTCTAGCCTTAAACAGGAGCATCCTGTAAAAGAACGACTGCATTCACAGTGAATTTCCACCTTTTTGTTTTCGGTCTCTGTCAAACATGCTAACTGCTTGGTCTTTCATGGCTGACAGGTTTACTGGGGCAACAGAGAACTAGTTGAAGTGAGACAAATATACAAACAAATGAGAGAAATATACAATAAAATGCACCAGGAAAGCAGGAATAAAGGACAAAGCCACCTGGATCTCCCACAAAACCAGTCTGACATCTGTTCTTAGCACAACTGATGAGCTCTAATGCCAAGAAACTGGCCTAAGAGACAGACAAAGCATGCACTGGTTGTAGCAAGGACTCTTGCTTCCTTCCATTTGCAGTTCCCTCTTGCATGCCTACGCTAAAATAACCTGTGGTTTCTGGTGATTTCTGTCTACTCTTGGCCTGCTTCAGCTTTCTTCCAGCATCCCAGCTCACTGGGGTCATCCCATGCTCCTGTCCCACTCATCCATGGGGCCTGTCTGAAAGACGTGACAAAGAGGGAGAGCCGAACTGGTTGCTACAGCGTACCTGATTTGTATTCGGAGCATAACTGGGGGACAGACCCCAGCCTCCAGCCACAGCTTTAGGATATAAAGCTGGGCCAATGAGGGAGAGAGAAGCTGCCTGCTTACTGTTTCCAGCAGACATAAAACATGATTCCCAATGTGTGCTCCCAATAGAGGCGCTGGGGGGGTGGGGGTGTGCAATTAATAGCCATTGAGCATATCTTGCACTAGACTGACAGGCTAAATAAGTAACTGGGAAAAAAAGCATGCAGAGGAAACATACAGGAGGAGGCTTATAACATCACTTGCATACGAGGAAGGGAGCAGCAACGGGCCTTGAGGGCCTCCAGAGCAATTAAAGCCCCTTGCTGGTTTTGGGTAGGCAGGGCTGGCCATGACTGTGACTTGTGTACAAGCCTGCGGACATGGCAGGCTCCTCTCCGGAAGCTGCCTGCTGCTGCTGCTCTGACTCCGAGGCATGGCACGCGAAAGCTGTCAGCGCCAGAGCCAGTTGCTGGTGTCAGTGGAGGGGGTGGGGATGGCGGTGGATGGGCTGTGCAGTGCCGAAATGCGTGCCCATGGGTGGGAGGGGGGGAAGGCGGGAGGTAAGAGCATGGGGAGGGGGTATCAGTTGCAGGAAACACAGTGCCTGGCATTGCACATGGCTAAAGTGTGGAAGAGAACATCATTTCTTTGAACTCATCTTGCATTCAGCCAGCTGCATATAAATTTCCCTCTATCTCATCAAGCTCTCACTGTTTGGCCTCCTCTGACTGATATTGGCTCATCATACTTAATCTAGGGTGAAATTTCCTCATCTGAGCTAAATTACTCGCAGCCATCAAGGGAAACGATATTTATTTTTCGTGGGGCTAATGACCTGTCCCCCGGACCCACCCACTGATGGTTATTTACTAGGGCCCAGATGCTTGGGCTCAAAATGAGTGCTAATGTCAGCGGGGGCCATTTCTCATTCAGGTCTCTGATTGAATTGGAGCGATCCCATTGACATTGACTCTGTGACTTTTAAGGCCATTACCCTCAGCAAGAGATGAACCTCTCATCATTGCTCCAACACTGACAGCTGATTAGCGACAAATTACAAGCAGGAAGAACTTAAGACTTTGTTGGGTGAGGGAGGGGCAGGGGAGGAAGAGGAGGAGGGAAGGAGGCCAAAGGAAAGCACAGAGTCAGGGAAGGTAGAGCAAGTAGCAAAGGAGAAGGAAAGAGCAGGAGGGGAGAGCAACAATCAGAAGCTGATGCAGCCTGTTGGCATTGGTAGCACTCTACAGGCTTTCGCTCAACGCAGAACAGGACACAGAGCCCATGGTTGGAGGGAGCGGTGAAGACGGATACTGACTGTGGGGAGCTTCCATCAGAGACGGGCCAGGAGGAAGAACCTGCACTTCGAGTCAGTGGGTGAAGAATGGATGGCAGAGCCAAACCGCAGCTGAGTGGCCAAAGTGCCAGGCAGAGAGCTCAGGGGCTGTGCGGTGTTTCCCTCGGGAACCTGTGAATGCAGAAAAGCCTCCAGCAAAGCACAAAGCTGCTGCTGTGAACTGACAGCCCCACAGGTCGAGTAAAGCTCTGCCGCCGGCTCACACTGCGCACCCTGCGTCAGTCCCCTCACCTCGCTGCCTCCGCTTCCCTACGAGGAGGCTGGGTGATTGGGGTGGCAGCGATCCAGACAGCACCTCCCTACAGCTATCAGCCACTGATTCTGACATAAAACACTCGCTATGCTGAGGCAAAAGCTTCCTGACAACCCTGACACACGTTTCAGTCATGGCCCTTGCACGTCCAGTGTTCTTCGTTAACAGACAATAAATAACACAAACATCACCAAATGCACTGTCAGCAGGAAATATTTTGCCAAGCACAGTGGTACCCAAGCTTCTCTTTTCACCGCTATTGTATTACTTAAGGATAAAGTTTTGAATGACTCTGGGCCACACTCACCATTTTGTTTCTAATCACAGAAATGCAGCCACTCCTGCTGTGAAACAGGGGCCAGCCAGGAACACACACCACCTTTCGGTACCAGCTCCTGCAAGACAGTGAAGAGACGGTGTTACTTTAAAGCTGCCAGAGAAAAATTCCATACCTTAAAAATGCTACTCGCTGTTGATACAGATTTTCTCATCTGGATGATTTCTGAGGCAGACTATGCTCCCTTAAATAAAAGGGAATATTTTTAGTGACACAATTAATATAAATGGAGCCATCCTGAAAGGCATTACAAGGAGGCTTGTTGCTCTCCAGTCTTGCGTAAGCAGGCTCAGAGACGTTTTACAGCTCACAAAACACCAGGCCCATTTAAAAGAAAAAGTGGCGTGAAATACAAACGGAGAAAACGCTTGCAAGGCTGAACTGCCACAGTCACAACTGCCCCTTCTGAAATGAAAACTGGCTTTGGATACTTGAGCAAACAAATGCAGTATGCCTAAGTACAGCCTCAGCATACCACATAAGCACCTGAGCTGGGATTTCTGTTACTTGAGATCTAAAAACCCAAATGGACCTTGAGCAGCAGTCACGGGTGTTTGAATCTCAACCCCCATCGGAAGAAAAGTTGTTCTGAGGGAACCCGAGTCTGTGGGCAAACCTCCCCTTCCTGCTTCTTAGAGCTGCAAGTGTCTGCCCACCGTTTCAGCAGAAAACCAGCAAAAGCAGTTCCCACTGCTCCAGCCTCTCCTGCCCTCCCACCCTCCTCTCCACACTGTTTCTTTTACTGATCTCAGGAGTTTGCTAGGAAAGACATCACATACTCAGACACCCTGAAAACCTCCTGGGGACTTGGCAACGAACAGCGTAGTGGACTAGCTGTACAACTCATTGCATTTTATGGCCCCTTTAGAAAAACTGTGATCTCATTTATGCTGATGTAAGCCTAGAGCTAAGCCATTCAAGCAGATTTAAGACACCCCACTGCAGAGCTGGCGGGTCTGCGATCAGGTTTGGCTATAGCTGACAAACTGAAACGTATTTTGATACAGCAGCTGACTAACAACCCCAGTCCCACCTCTGTCCTGCACTTTTAACACTCGACGGCTTCCACAGAGTATCCTACAAGGGAACGCAGGCTGCCTTTTTTCACATGAGCATCAGCCATTGCAAGCATTTTAGCGTGAAGGACATGCTGAGGGATGAACACCCATCCTCTTGCCAGCCCAGGTCTGATCCTGTTGGGACGTTCCCTGGAGAACTGCACAGGTTTTAAAAGATCCTGGTAGCAAAATTTCCACCTTGCAGACCAGTCCATGAGCTCATAGCCCTCAAGGAGGTTCTCCTCATACAGGCAACTCGTAGTCCAGCAGTTCACTCTTCCTCTTACCCAATTTCTGTCTACTCCTACCTGCCCATGAGAGCGCAGGAAAGCGACATGCCCCTTCAGCACCAGTCAGACCTGTTTTGAGAGAAACCATTGCCAAACTATCACCTCCCAGTGCTGCAAAACTTGGTAAGGTGCTTCCCTCCCCTGAGGCAAAACATGTACCAGCAGCAATCTCAACAGAAATAAAAACTTTCTATGAAAACAGACTGGGTTTGATGAGCTCTTTTGAAGTGAAAGCAAAAAAAGGTTAACTGGCATCCAAATAAGTCAGAATGTTCAACCCATTTAGTGTACAGGAACACTTACATCTTCCAACTTAAGACAGTCTTTCCCCAAGAACAGCACAGAAACAGAGTATCTTCTCCCCTCAGAATTAATTACCCCAACAAACACAGGGTTATGGAGGTCTTGTCATCTTTTAGAGCAGAAATCTAAGTAATTGAAGCAAATCTGGCTGTCACTTGGCCAACTATAGCACAATCCATTCACTAACTGCAGCATCACAACACTTGGTAATCAAATGACATCTCAGAGCACACAAATACTGTAAAATATCTTGCATCATCCCTTAAAAACACCAACACAAATAAAAGGAAAAGGAGAGATTTTCTCATAACATGTTCTGAAAAAAAAAAAAAATGAAGCTTGCTAGGCTTAGGAGGTTTGAGCTAAGCTGACAGGTAAAAGCAGCTCCAATTTCTGGCTGCTGAGCAGCAGCAGGAAAGCAAAGCTGATGGAGTGCCCGGCTGCCTGCACAAGCTGCACAGTTGCTGGGGTGGGCCTGTACAACCACGCATCCAAACAGGCTAATGTTCCCCTGCCCAGCCTGATTGGTCCATTTGGATGACATATTTTGGGCATCTCTGCTTATTCAGTGACTGCGACTTGTACATCGTCCACAAATCCCCATCTGCATCTACAGATGGTCTACTTTTTTTTTCCCCCTCCTTTCTTCATTATGTGTAACAGCTCTTCGAGGTTGCAGGAAAGACAGAGATGCGGTTTTACCACATGCTGCTACAGAAGCCAGGTAGACGTTAAATACAGACTCAAGGAAGACCCAAATTCTGATTCTGCAATACCATCCACCCTGTGCTGCCAAAAGCCTGTTTCTCCAGTTCACGCTCATGCACAAATCACAACCTAACAGCAGCATTTAAACACTGACGTACACTTGTTGTAGGACAAGCCAGAAAAAAAATCCTGCTGTTTTTAACTGTATGATCTTCATTTTTACTTTAGTATTTAATAAACTTTATTCCACCCTTTGCAACATGTTCTCTTTTTCTACACCCTTGTGAGGAATGGTGAGATTTGCCCAGACCTGGGAATACTTTACAGAGCCTGGAAGATCTGGCGAAACACCAGAGGGAAATCGAGCTCCAGTTTTATTTGTGCTGTAAAATAGCTACCTGTCTTTTCCCATCTCCCCACTCCTATCTATCTTTTTTCTTCTCCAATATTAAATGGTAACAGACACAGATGGAAAAGTCCTGTCTCACCACTCATTCAGTTTCATTTCGCTCTAGTAAAACCGCACCAAAACCAGGGGAAACCAGTTAAATAGAGAAGATTAAAGAAACATTTTCTGCACACACATATACTCACAGATACACCGCTTCTTTCAAACTGCTGCTTCTGCTTTTTGCCAGTAATTTACCTCTGTGTTAGTATTTAATGCTGAGCCATCAACCAAACTATTTTCAAGACCCAGGGCTTTTGCCTAGGAATTTGTTGTTATTTTTCATTGTTACTATTATTGTCAACTTCAAAGAAAACAAATAAGGATTCAGAGCCTAACCATGCTACAGTCTGGCAGAGAACTAGACATGTGCTTGTATTTTAACAGAGGCAAAGGAAAGCCTTGTCCTGCCTCAGCTTTGAGCAGGGCTCTGGTACGAGCTTTAAACACTCCCCGCTGTGCAAAACCAGGTACACGAGCAGGCACTCAGAGGAGCTCGCCCTCTAAATTCATTCAGATTTTTCCACAGTACCTGGGAGTGCACTATCTAAATTCTTCAGTGCCAGGGAAGTGCAACCAGGCACAGCACAGGTGATTTTTTTTTTCTTTACAAACTAATTCCACATCCCATGGAGGGCCACACTGCAAGAGAGACGTACCGCCTGCACTCCTGAGCCTGTCTAGCCACAAGGACCCACAGCAGCTTTCGCGAGCCCTGTCGAGACACACAGACCACCCCATCGCTTTCCAGCTCGGCAGGGAAGGCTATGCCATATATTTTATTCCCTAGCAGTTTGTTTCCAACAAAATATTTTCTAGGACCAGCTCCTCTTTCACTCCAGAGCAGTGAGGTACATTTTTCAACTGGCTCTTGCATCTTACATTCCTTTATACTACAAATATATCTTTTCCTTCTTTTTTTTTTCTTTTTGCCAGTTTTTTTGAGCACATATACTGGGAAGAGTCCTGCACTTGTAGAGGTCCACCTTGAGTACCCTTAGTGAGATTTAATTTACATGGGTCCAACTCTGAAAACACATCTCTCATGATATTTGCCAGCTGGGCCCAAAACTATTGATCCATTTTTAAAATGCAGACCATTTCGGTTTTAATCAGACACTTCTATTTTGAGTTGGGTGCACTGTAATCCACGGAGTTCTGTAATTTTACACTTCATTTATTTTGGATTTAATGAGCTGGTAATAATGTGTATTTCCAGCTGAAATGACTGCCTGAAATGTGGAGCAGAAAGTCACAAAAGTAAAGAACTTGGGGAGAGAACATTGCTGCCTGAAGTTTTATGGAAATAAAATTAAGCAACGTTAAGACATGGAAGGTTCAGGGGAGATCTGCCAGATATATCACAGAGTGAGAACCATGGTAAAGTGCCTATTTTCCTTTTTTTAGTTTTGTTTTTTTCTAATTTTAGTATTAATTTCTGTGCTAGGCTGGACCATTGAAGAAGCCATGATGCACCTCAATACGGCATCATTTACAAATAGAAATTTTAATAGCAGAGGGGAAAGCCTCTCTTCGTTAAAGCCTTTGGCCGAACTCACATTGACATCAACCTGAGAAGCCTCGGACAACGCACCTCTGAAGCTAGGCTTCTATCTTTACTTAGGCAGCTAGGTAGGGGGGATGATTTTCGAAGGTTCTGAGCAACCAGCAGCTCTGAAAGATGCTTGAAAATTAGGCCACTTAGTTTGATGTAAAAATATGAGGCACTATTTTATACCTTGAAGTGTACTCTGAAGTACATGTCATACCATCAAAATATTTTTTATTTGCCAAAGATGGCAAGGACTAGATATCTACAAAGTAGCTTTGTTTCATGTGAAAATACACAGGGTTCTCATCTTGTTTAATTTTAAAATGATTCAATCAGAAACGTTGCATTTTCTCATACAGCGTCTTTTTCAATACAATAATAGGTTCAAAATCCCCTCAGCTCCCTATTCTTTGTCAGCCTGACCAAGTGCCAGAACAGAGGGAGTATTTACAGCAGCTGTGTTAGACAGCCATGTTCACTGCTAGCGGGCACAAGCCAAATTTTGTGTTTCAGCATGGCTACTCCAGCAAGGATCTAGCCTGGCTGGTTCTGTGTCATCTAGATCTCAAGAGGAAACTTGGCAAAAAAACCTAGTCTGTCTCTTTAACAGTGAAACTGTTTTAAAGACGATGTTTAAAATATTAGTTTAAATGCTACATTCACAGTCCTGCTCTGCAAACTGTAAACAAAAGCTGATTAGCCAAAGACATTTTCCCCTGTAATTAGATTCACTCCTCAGTTAAAGAAAAAAAAAAAAGAAAAACAACAACAACAAAAAAAAAACAAACACACAAACCCCACAACAAACTCTTAAGGAGAAAAAGTCACGGTATATTTTCAATGCTCTACACGGAGCGCTATGAATAATGCGGCTGTGCTAATTGGTACCCATTAGGCCACTGCATCAGAATCCCGCTGCCCCAAAGAGGCTGCCTTTTCCTGATAATTATAATGCTAAGAATCACCGCCCCCCCCAACAATTTCGGGGCTAATCAGAGAATCCTGTATATAGCATAACGTTGCATTATTCAAAAAGGTAATGAAATTCCAGGAAACATCAGATGCAGCAGGTACATGAAGATAATTTTGTTTTTATAACCAATTTCAGTCAGATAAATACTAGAATCCTTTCCAATTTTCCCCCCATGAAACTAAAGTGTCACCGAGATTTACAGCCCCCTCAAGTTCTCTTTTCAGAGGAACATTCATTTACATAAACAGATAATCCCAGATAAAAATTTCCATTAGACAAAGGTGAAATGGATCAATTTTCTCTGCCAAGACAAATCTTAAATCTTGAACAGATAGGGTCATTATTACACCAGGCCCATTTCAGAAATAATGTATTAAAAAAAAAATCAGCCGATAGCAGCCATTTCCAGCTTTCCAATTATCTTTAAGAAAAGCTTATTCTGTGGACAATAAAGCACATTACTGCACAATATGATACAGTCCATAAAGATCACAATGTTTTATGAAAGGTTAAAGAAAGCTCAGCACATTTAGGGGAATGTCATAACCCACAAAGTCTTTCAAGACTTAACCGAATCCACGCGCAGGCTGTGCAAATATTGCGCTACGGTTTGCAGTGCTGCCCTCTTGGTATCAAAACATGCACTGGGAAGCATATGCCACCCTGGTTCCACCCCGGAAATCGGGTATTGGCGTGCCGTAAAATGGACGGTAAGGAAGGCACAGCTCTTCTTCCTCCAGGGAAGAGGTTAATTCACCCATCCCAGCTTTATGTGCCAGGGAGGAAGAAACAGTCGCTCATGAATACTTACCAAACCAGGGGGTCCCTCTGTCCTTCAAGATCAAATGCCTCTCCTCAACCCACAGGGATGTCAAAGCACACAGAGAAACCTGGGGGGAGGTCACTGCCCGTCTCGTTGTCCCTTCCCTCTCCACCTCCACCCCCAAGCTGGCTTTGGCATTTACCCAGCAGGAGCCAAAGCACAGCCCCTGCTCCCCATGGCTGCCCGCCCGCTCCCCACCGCTTGCATCCCTTCCCCAACATCCGCTGCTGCAGCCCTCCACGCGAGGCCGGAGCAAAGCAACCAGCCCTTCCCCTGGCCCAAAGCTCCGGGGGGACAGAGCGGCGAGGCACCGGGACAGGGATGCTCTCCTGCTGCGGAGAGGCCACACAGAGAGTCTGTCAGGCCCCTGGGGATGGAGTTTATGAGGAGTGACAGCAGCGAGGAGAAAGTGCTAGAAATCACCGCTAATAGACACAGCCATCAAAGCAAAAACAAGCAGCAACATACCTGACTCGTTTTTTCATCTGAAAGGAATCAGATTTATTTGCCATTTAACTAACGGCTCCTTACAGACATCACGTGAGGAATACAGAGAGCAACGACATGGGACTGAGTGAAACCTGGCTAATGGCGAGCAATAAGATCCCATCATAAGACAGAACCTGCAGGAAGGCTCTATCCTGGCCAGTGCCAAATCCAGTCCTACAGAGTGCTACGCCTGCTCAGGAATTAAGGTGATAAGGCTGCACAAATCCCCGTGAGAGCTCTAGAGAGCACAGCGCCCTAGGTCTGTATGTCTGCTGTGAAACACAAGAAACAGGAATTATCTAAAAACTAAATGGAAACCAACGGGCACATCTGGACATGCTTTTCCAAAATTTTCCCCTGTACCACAGCATAAGGTGAATTTATTTTCCCTCCTTTGTTACAGGCAGCACAAGACCACTGGGTGAACTGAATAGTCTTCTCCCAAGCAGGGACCCAATTCAGTGACTTTGTCTCTTGCATCTTTTAATGGGGCTCTTTTAATGCCACTGTTGTGGGAGTCTTTTGGACTCAAAGGCCAGTGGAACAGAGGCTGCTGTTTGCCATTGGCCCTTAGAGCAGCGAGCCCTCAGGACCCCTGGTATCCTATCTGTCTGGTCATCACTCTAAAGCTATGGAGTAAGAGCAACTCATTCACCTCTGGAAGGGAGACCACCATCCATCCAAACGCAAGAAAGATGTGGATCTGCACAAGAAATTTTCCAGCTTCTCTTCAAAGCTCTTCTGGTTTAGCTTCTTCTACAATTTTTTTTGAGACCTTGACCTAGAGGTCAGTTTCTTCACATGAGCATTATCACATCACGCAACTGCTATAACAGTGTTCCCTCTAGGACTGCACCCCCCAAAGCTGTTATCCAGCGCTTGTGTATTTGAACCCCTCAGATAGAAAGTGATGCTTCAGCAGCAGTTGCCTCATTCCTAGGGGAAAAGATGCAGCAATGTGAGTCTTCACACAAGCTAACTTGGTCTGTAAGAAGACTGATACTCACAGAGCAAATATTTGTACATATGAAAATAAGATCTCTCTCCTGAGTCTACAGTTTGACACCAAAAATAGTCAGATTTTTATTTTCAGATTGGGTATGTCTCCATCTGGAACACCTGACTGCTGGTAAAATAAATTACCGCATGACCAGTAATGAAAAATTTCTTCCCAGAAATGCAAGTACCTTTTATGAACAGCAGAGGAAAAACCTGACATTATTCAACTAAACAATTTACCATTCAATATAGCTATACATCCAGTTCATTAGTTAGCTGACAGCACTTATGCTGAATGAAACTATGTACACTGTAAAAGATTAACACTGAAATAAAATCTGGTCAGATTTTTCAAGCAATATTTGCGCTTCTCTTTCTGTCCTACAGAAATAGGAGGGGAAGTCTGCTGCTGCCTTCTAGAACTTCTAAGAAACTGAAAACTATTAAAAGAATCACTTTGTGCAGAACTTCTGAGTGACTACTGGAATCATAATGGAATGCCTTCTGGTTGGAAAAAAGGTGACTTTCTGACAAGGAAATAATGCCTTTAAAATACCTGCAGAAAACACATCTGTTCTATCCCACCACAAAGAGCAAAAACTCAGAAACAACACTGCTTCAGCTTTTTAAACCCTCCTAGTCCACGGGTAAAGGATCATTACAGTTCAAAAAGGACGCAAGAAAGTAAAAGCAGAACCTCACCTCTACCAACTTTGTCTTTCAGACATAAAGACACTGTGATTTCTTTCTCTGCAGATTAGCAACATGTAAGACATGCTCAGTGTGCCATTTTTGAGAGGGACAGGGTTTAACTCGGTTGTAGGTTCAGGCTGAGGAGAACACATCTCAAAAAGGCTCCGTGATTTCCAACCGTTGCACAGAAGTCATTGCAGAGGAGGGACTCTGGTTGCCCAAAGAAAGGTCACTGGATCATCTTTCAACTCTAGATTTGGTCCCACATGCTTTTGAATAAAACAAGGTAACTGTTGTACCCCAGGAAGAAAAGAACAAGCAGGCTTTTCCTGTGAACCAACACAAGGATGGTAGATGAAGCTGGGGTCTAATCTGCTCATCATGCAACATTTCAGCAGAATTTCCATTGGCTGAAGATGCAGAAACCACATAAAAATAATTTTGATTTTCAAAAGTGTCAGGCAATGTGACTAAAGCTGTCAGGTGCAAAAATCAGCATGGCTTGAATAAACAGATACTTGCAGTTCACTACAATACAGTACATGCCTGTCTTCATAATTTTAGAAAACTGTTTTAATTTTGAGCTGAAATAATCTTCCAAGTAGAGCCATACTTTCTTTAACTGTTATCTGAAACTTTTTTAATGGATGGAAATACTTACTATTGAAATCGCTGGAGTATCAGTCATAACATCTAATGATGTGGAGATTGTTGCCTTATAAAACTCACAGCTGGGTAGCTACATGGCTCAAGGCTAAAACCTATTTTAAAATCCGGTGTTTTAGGAGGGAGAATGTTTATTAAAACATTTAGACATTAAAAATATATGACATATCATTGGTCATTCCATGTGATGCAGTGCCAGCCCTGTTTTAAGGCGGTCCACTTGGGATGACTGCTGAAAACCTGGCAAACCTGTCTGACAAGTCCACATCCTAATAATTTACTAGTCCATCGAATTAAAATTTAAAAAAAAAAAAAAAAAGAAGAAAAAGAAGCATTCCAGCAGCCTGAAAGAAACTCACCAGTGCCCCTCACGTAGCATGCCCAGGAACTTGCTCTCACACACAGCCACAGTTGGGCTCTTCACGCTGACAGCCAGAGACTGACATTCACAAAGGAGATAATTGCTCGATCTCCTCGTGTCAGAAGTTACACTGAAATAATAATGAGACTGTAGGGTGTTTTGGTTTTTTTTAAACTGTGGCGGAGAGAGAAATGCTAGTAAATATTCTTTCAGCGATTCCATGGTTATTTGGCATCCGTTTCCACGAGCTGATGCATGTCTTAACTTGGAAAATACAAGGATGAACACTAGGAGGCTAAACAAAATCAAAATTGATGTCTCTTCTACCATCCACCTGCCTGCACTGTGGAAAGACAGCTTCGGTACTCCACAGGAAGGACCCCAGTTTTCATGGCTGAAACTCTCTCAAATGAGTACTCCCACTAAAATCAGGGGGATTACTGAGGGAATGTCACAAAGCAAGTGACAGAGTTCACCATCTGATCCCACCTTAGACAGAGCTAGCGTGTCTGCAGTCAGGGAAGTTCAAGGGAGGGTGCACACACGTATGTCCTGGGGACCCAAGAAACCACAGCCCATCCAGTAGTATCCCAGCTGAGCCTTCACTTTGGACTAACTCTTCAGCAAAAACACCACAATGTTCTACACTTTAAACAAAAATGTCACCATCGCTAACGACTGGGAAAATAACCCTGACCTCATTGCACATCCCCTTGTATGACGAAGTGTGGATACGGTTATTCATATTTATACTGTACAGATGTTCCCAAAATGTCAGCCTTTCCTAATGATGCTAAAGCGACTGAAAATTAAAGTGCAGTTCTGGGCAGGGAAGCGACTCTATTAAAAAGAGAGAGACAGAGAGTGGCCGTGATCATTGCCCATAGCTGTTCCTAGCTGTCTTCCAAGTTCTATATATTAACTAAGCTTATGTACAAAAGCAATTTTTTTAACTACTGTCAGCACTGCAGAGTCAATACAGCAGCAATAGAGCAAGCTGTTCTGCCTCATGCCTCATCAACATTTCTCACACTCTGTATCAAAGCACGAACATTAGCAAATTCAGCTGCCCTTCAAACTTCCAGCTCCAGTCAGGAGAAAGCATCTGCAGCTGTTCAACTCCTTGCAAGGCTGCTGAAAAAAAAATCCCAGCTTGCCAGAAATACCCATAATAGCCGAGCCCGATTGTTCTCCGTGACACATGGCTGTAGGACAAGCGAGAGAGAGCTGTTGAGCTCTGCTCAACTCCATCACTCCCCAATATCCATGCTGCACTCCAGCTACCACCCAAACCCCTCCCCAGCAGCACAGATCAGCAGGTTAGCCACAACTCCCCAACTCGCTCGTACCATTCTGCATGGCTATGAGAATCAAAAGATGTTGGAAGGGGAAGAGGCACACTTCAACAGTTTGGAAGATCACTTCCTCGTGACACAGCAGAAGCTAACACCATAGCAGCTCTAGCGATGTGTCTGTTGGGGAGTAAAAAGCTTGCGATCTGCCTGTTGTTCAGAAGGAAGGAACACCATCAGAAGGCATCCATCAGTTTTGCTGACTGCAGGAAAACACAAAACAGAATAAAGATGGGCTTTGGGCAAGAGTAAAAGAATTTTAGCTCCTTATGGCTTAATATGTACAGTACAATAGGGAGTTAATTCTCTGCCTCATTTTACCCTAGTATGGCATCGCAAGAAGAGACTGTATCACCTCTGTTCCAAGGTTACAGAGAGAGGAGCAGAAGCATAACATAATTCTCAAGGTTGGTCAAATTCGAGTGCTCTGCAGCCACTTTTGGGATATGATAATGATTCTTGTATGACCGACAAGGTACGGTACAAAGCATGGTTTGTGAACCAAAGGAAACTACACTACTGCTACTTATCAGAGACCTTGGCATTCAGCAACACAGTCAGGAAAAAACAACGATTTGCATGTGGTCATCTTGGCAGATGAAGCAAAAACAAGACAAAAGTAAGTGGAGGGAGATGATCCCAGATGGCCAGTACCCAGGCCTTGTTTGAGATTAAAGCAGCACTTCACAGGTCAAATCTAAGAGCACTTAGAAGTTTGGAAGGGATTTTGAAAAAGGTCAAATAGATTTAGGTGGACAAATCCTCATCAGAACCAAATGAGAACGTGTGTCGCTTGTCACATTAACGATGACATTCCAATACCTAGAGAGGTCAGTCAGCAACAGGAGGGATTTACAGCAAAAGCGTGGCAACAGGCACCTAATGCCCCTGACACCGAGAAATCATTCTGAGTGCCCGCACAGCTCATAACATGCTTAAACATCATTGAAAATCCAGCCTCTCTTCTCTCACGCTCTGCTGAGAAGCCACGATAGTAACTAAGATCACGTGAACCACAACTGCGGGACTGCTTTACAGAAAGGCTATTTTGACTTTCAACAGTATCTGAGGAACACGATCCCCTTTCGGGAAATTTTCTGTCAGACTGACCAAGCGAGGGAAGACTCAGACTTTCACAGGAATGGTCTGGTTCTTACTTTAGCAAAGTCAGAACCCACACGGCTGTCCAAGAGTGAAATTATGGTATCGAGCAAAGCTGCCCACAGGCCTGGAGCTTCACCCTCATTACAAATAAATCAACTCAATTCACCGCAACTAGAGAAACGAAACCTGTGTGGTCAAAACAGTTTGTCTGGAAATGCCTTCTGTCATGGCATGAATTCCAGCTGTGATAAAATTTTAGAGGCAAGCTGGAGTTAGATAGACCTTTAAATAAGGGGGGGAAAAAAACAAACCAAACACTCAACCCCAAGCTCTGAAAATTCAGGACTCCACAGGAAGGAGTTCATTTTTTTTCCCTACCAATTTCACTGGAAGCAGGTTGTTGTGCTAGGAAACACCATCCCACATGATTAAGCAGCTTTTCAAACAGCTTCTTTTTTTCCCTGAAAATCCCTCATTTCTCAAAAAAAAATTCCTTTATCATCCCCTTACCACTTTCCCCTTCAGAACCTACCCAGAAAAAACCCCATTTGTCAATTAGTTCCTGTCCTTTAGGTTCAGGACTCTATTATGCTGCACAATTGTTCATGTGTATCTGCTTAATACAGAAGAAAAAAATGCTGCTAAGTTGGAAAAAAAAATTGTGGGCTGGGCAGAAGAGGTGCCTTCTTCCATTGTGTGCACAGTGTATTTTTGCTGACTGTGAGCTCTCACTCGGCAGGAAAAAGCCCAAATGCCATCCTTGCTCTTGCTATTGGCAGCTGTTCTCTTATCACCAAAGAGAATTTATTGCACCACTGACAGATGCCGAGATTCAGAAGCTGGAGCTGAAAGCCAAAGGGATTGAATCAGAAAACAAAAATGCCAAAAAAAAAAAAAAAGAAAGAAGAGCCCTACCAAAACAAGTCACTTCACTGCACACATTGCACATGCATCTCTCCACGGGGAGAGGAAAGAGAGCCTGAACCCCTCACGACAGATGTCAGCGTTCTGTTTCAGGCACTCCTGGAAGCCGCTCAGGTTCTATGCGGAGAACACACTACAGGAAACGGGGGAGAACTTCACCACAAAAATCCTACCAGGGACAGCGCAAGGAGGAAATGCTTGTCTTCAGGGAAAGCGGCCTTGAAATCTAGTGTTCTTAGTATTAAGGTCACTGTAATTATCAAACCCAGGGTACTTGCATTCCTAATGCCTTCTCGGGAAGGGAGTTTGCAGACCGAGGGTGTCTCGGGATTTCTGTTCTTCCCACACACACACTCTGTCAAAGACCCTTTGACTTCCACAAAGCTATGAACCTTATTTTCTTATCTGCAACTCCACCCCATATCACCCTCCTGTAGTTAATTTCACAGATGCTTTGGCTACTCACAAGGAAGGCTGAGACAGGACACATCTGTTTTACATTACAAGGGGCTTTAAATATCTTTGTCTCCCGATGTAACTGTCAGTAAACACGTATTCTATACACGGCCATTTGCAAGCTTCGTTTGCACACTGATACACAACCAGAAGTGCTTTATGCACATGAATAAATATATGGTCTCCATGGTCATAAACCAGCGTCTGCATTTATTCACAGGCTTTGCACTGAAACATACTCCTGAATACAATATTCTGAAACACACCTCCTTCTCCCCATCCCTGGGGAAAACACAATTGGTTTTACACACAGGCAGAGAAAAACACAGCTGACATACGCTGACACAGCTGTAAGTGTGATGAAAAGGAAGACGCACGATACCTTTGACCAGCTTTCCCAAATATCTTGTCTTAACTAAGATCAGACTGATGACAGATTTCATTCCTGGGCTCTAAACTGTCTTTTCTGATCAACTTGGGGCAAGCCGAATACCCCCACGGCAGCAAATTCCAACAGTGGGAAAAGCAGTCTCAGGGCACCTCTCAAAGCAACGAACAGATGAAAAGCCACAAACAGAAACAAGGAGGAGGTGTTTTGCCGGACACTTGAGAAGAACAGGGTCAAACACCGAGCCACGGCTATTTCAGGAACACCAGCACTCACCTGACCGACCCTGCCACAGGCCTGCAAGAACTGGCACAGCCCAGATGAGAGCCCGGGCCAGGGTGTCAGCTCCCTGTTAATTACAAAGTCAGCAAGGAGGCACCTCCCGGAGCTGCCGGGCTCACCCCGGCCCGAGGCTGGGCGGCTAGCGCAGTGCCAGGCTGACACCTGGAGGGAGAGCCGGGAAGAAGCCCGGGGAAGGACTCCTGCTCGGGTGGGACATGTCCCTGCCTTTTCCTCGGCCACACACCCCAGGGACCACCCAGGATACTCTTGTCATCCACCTGCTGTCAGGAGCCTCCTCTCCCGCAGCTGGATCAGGGCTGGGATGGGACTGCTGGAAAGAGAGAAAGTAGAGGGGCAGGAGGGAAATATTTCAATGCCTCAAAAACCAGCACCAAGAGTATTCTTGCCATTTTCACACTTTCAGTTTCAAAACTGAAAAACTTTTTTTTTGTTCCAAATTTGTCATAACCATTTGAGATATGTTGTACGAGTAATTCTTCTTCAAAGGCGTTTACCCCCTAAACAAACAGAGCAGAAGCGAGCACGACATAAAAAGATACTGCTGGTATTACACAACCAATACCAGTTAGTTCAAATAAACTTGCTGTTCTTTCCTAGGTTCTCCTCAAATTGCAGGCTAAACAGTGGTTACAGGGTTATACTTCACACGCCTAAATAGGATATTATACAGGTATACTGATGACAATAGGAGAATTGAACTCAGCAGGGCACAGTTAGGGTTAAGAAGAAACAGTTTAGCTCATTTGTGATCTCTTTGAAAGCCTTCCCTCACTTTGTACGGGTTATTTCAGTTTCAACAGAAAAGTATGCAACCTCTCAGGCACATTTATCTTTGCTCCCAATTAAGCTTATCCGTCTATAAAATTAGGGATACAGTATAGGAATTAGGGCAAGCTACTTACTTACCCAAGAAGGTCAATTTAGGTCAAAGCTGTCTTGCACAGATGGCTAATTTCAACCACTTATGCATACAACACAATTGTTCAATAAGCTAAAAATAAATAGTGTAAGTAATTAATTTAAAGCTGCCCTAATTGTTTCTCCATTTTCCCTATTAATTTAATCTATAACACTTCTCCTATCAAAGCTTCAAAGCTTTAACTTAACAAGCAATTAAATCTTCTTTAAAAAAAAAAAAGTGCTGTCAGCTCCGATTCCTTCTGACTGAACTCTTTGAAGCACTTGGGATTTCATTTACATTGCACAGGGCATAGAAACAAAGTGTTTTTTCCAGGTATAATGTTCTCAGTGAGCTAATGAGTCAATGAACAATTAAGACTAATTAAGGTTTTAACTTGGTAGCAACTTTCTGAGCAGTGTTTGGCTTAAGGAAAGTGAGTCACCACTCGAGCGAACAATGAACCTTTCATACTTGTCATACCATCTTGGAGAAGGGCTCTCACATTTTGTTTAATGAGACAGAAAACCTTTGAAGAATTCTGCAGGGCACACTCCTGGAGAGGAGGGGCAGGTGGGTGAGGATTACCGTTCAGCACACTTGTCTTCAGCTTTGAAAACGAGAGGCAGATGGGAGGAAAGGATCCAGTTGATACCTAGGGAATGACTTCTTTATCCCCTTTATTTTTTTCCAAAATTTTTTTAAAAGAGTTATACAGCAGCTGGCAAACAACCTCCACTTTTTTGGTTTGGTATTTTATTTATTTATGCAAAACAAATCCCTTAGAAGAGTCTTCTTCAGCAATAATAATTTCAGGGGTATTTCATAGACTACATAGAAAATGAAAGCTAACAATCATTATCTGAGTTAACCAGAGACGGTTCCTGCAAGGTCTAAGTACCATTCCCACAAGTGGTGAGATTTCTCAGCACTTTTTAACTTCAAGGGCCTATTTCTGGCCCCTATTTTAGAAAAGTTCGCAATGTTCCGGTCTACCTGAAATAAACGCTGGTTTTCAAAGAAAAACCTACGGTTTCTCAGAGAAACTATTAGATTATATTCTACTTATCTGTTCATATATATATCTACTTACCTATTCTAACCGATAATCTACTCACTTAGACCGTATTCTCTGCCGGGACAGTAACGCTTCACTGTCCCCCCCCAGGTGACCAGAGCCACAGATGGCTGCCCAGCGCCGCTGCCCTTTCCCCACACAACCTGGGGGCACTAACGGCTGTTACACGCCTCGAAGGAGCCTCTCCCCCAGGCTGAAACCTCCTCTGGGGCGAGACTGATAAAAAAGCCCCTCGGGCACCATCCCCGCCCAGTCAGCCCGGGGGAGTCACCGCGGCCGGGGCGGGAACCCGCCTGAGGAGACCCGTGTGAGGGGACACCGCCGCGCGCCACCTAACGGCCCGCGCGGGAACAGCGCCCCCGCGCGCCAGCGGCGGGAGCCACGCGCTGGCCGCCACGCGCAGGCGCCGCCGCCGCTGTGACGCCATCTCCTCGCGACGCGCGGGCCGGTGTGCCGGGGCCCTGAGGCGCGGCCCGATGCGGCGGGGGCAGGATGCAGCAGAAGCTGCTGCGGAGCGCGCACTACATCGAGCTGGGCGGGTACCAGTACTGGCCCGTGCTGCTGCCGCGCGGCATCCGCCTCTACACCTACGAGCAGATCCCCCTCTTCCTGAAGGACAACCCCTACATCACCGACGGCTACCGCGCCTACCTGCCCTCCCGCCTCTGCCTCAAGAGGTGAGGGCAGCCCCGCTCGCCCCCGCCCGCCGCCCCCTCCCCGCCTCACCCCGCTCCTCCCTGTCTCCTCGCAGCCTCTTCATCCTCTCCAACGAGACCGTCAACATCTGGAGCCACCTGCTCGGCTTCGTGCTCTTCTTCACGCTGGGCATCTACGACCTGACGGCGGTGCTGCCGGCCGCCGGCGCCTCCCGCGAGGACTTCGTCATCTGCTCCGTCTGCCTCTTCTGCTTCCAGGTGCGGCCGGCCCGGGGGGCGGGAAGCGTTGGAGCCCCCGACAGCGCTTCCCCCCCCCCAGCGTGTCCCGAGGGGTCTGGGCAGAGCCGGGGCCAGGCCTGGGAAAGGCCCTGGGGGCTGCACGGGGCGTGAAGGGGGCCGCTGGGCTGATTCCCCCCTTTTCAGTACTTGGAATGGAGGGGGGAGGACTGGGCACTGCTGGCTTAGGAGAGAGTCAGCACGGAATCACAGAAGGGTCGGGGGGGGAAGGGACCTTAAAGCCCACCCCTGCCATGGGCAGGGACCCCTCCCACCAGCCCAGGTTGCCCAAAGCCTCATCCAGCCTGGCCTTGAACCCCTCCAGGGATGGGGCATCCACAGCTTCTCTGGGCAACCTGGGCCACTGCCTCACCCCCTGCACAGGAAAACATTTCTTCCCAATATCTCATCTAAATCTCCCCCCTTTCAGCTTAAAATTATTATCCCTTGTCTATCATTGCACTCCCTGATAAAGTCAGTGAAAAACAACTGAAAGGACCGAGGCTGTACTTCAGAGCATCAGCTGGGTGCGGGGTCTGATGGGGCTCCCAGACAGCATCAATTATTGCTAGCAGGGGTCAGCAGCTAAGACGTGAAAATCAGCCAGGGCCTGATGATGGTCTGGACTGACACTGGGGCTGGTATTCTAGCTTTTTATCTGCTGTAAGTAAGAGTTTCTGTGTCAGATTAAATCTGTTCTCAACAGCAGATTTCAAGTGTGTCATAATTCGACTGCTGAAGCTCTTGTAAAATATGCTGTCCCTAAAAAAGCAGGAAGGGCACCATTCATGTTCCCTGAAGAGAACAGAACATTTTTGCGTAGCTAGAAGCAGGAAAAATCCCCTTGCTGACCTGGAAAGCACTGCTGTTGAGAGCTGTAGAGAAACACCAAATACATTTCTCAGGGAAAAAAGGTTGATGCCAGCCTAGAACCAAATAAGGGCCCTGTGGGTAGGAATTCAATTTCTTATGTGTTCCCTCTGTAAAGTAACAGGGTGGGTTTGGGCTTTGCTTTGGGCTTGCGGTAGTTTGCCCCAGCAAAAGTCATCCTCCCCCTGTAGTCACGCAGACATGACCCTGCTCCTCTCCTGGCCTCATCGTCTAGGCTTCAACAGCCTCCTTTTCTGAGCTGTGCAGCTTGTGGTTATCAAGTCTTGTAAAGTTTTCTGTTCTTTGTTATGCCAAAGAAGCTTATGTTAGTTTCTGTGATTACTGGCAGGAATCATCATTGCCTGCACCAAGCTGCACTGCAAATCACCCAACGGGTTAATTTAATGCTCTCGGCTTCAGTGTTAGAGCTTGCTCTAATCCCTGTCAGTTTCCAATACATTAACGAGTCCCTGTTTGAATATTTGTCTAGGTCTGTATGCTTTGCTCAGTAGGATATCATCTCTTCTGTTGTCACCGCTCAGAGAAGACCAGTCGACGATGGATGGCGTTGGATTATGCAGGGATTTCCATCGGTATCCTGGGCTGCTACGTGTCAGGCGTGTTTTATGCGTTTTATTGTAGTAACGTAAGTTTTAAGCACTTGCTCATGTAACATTAAGTGCCTGTGGTCTCACTGTTGTTGTTTCCATGCCTTAGGAAGGGGGTTCGTTGCACAGTGTCCAAACTGAACATGGGTCAGGAGACAGAGAGGGACACTGAAAAAAGTTCCTTCTGACAAGAGCAGAACTTTGATTGCAATTGAGATCTTAGTAATGTAAACTTTCTACCCAGAGTTTGCTTTTGCACATGGCAAGAAAACCCACAAACTTGCTTTTGTTTCTTTTTTTCTCAGTACTGGCGTCAGGTCTATTTAATCACTGTGCTGGCAATGATCTTGGCAGTGTTTTTTGCTCAGATTCATCCCAGTTACCTCACGCAGCAGTGGCAGAGACTGCGCTCCATCATCTTTTGCTCCGTGTCTGGATATGGAATTATTCCCACTGTCCACTGGGTTTGGCTCAATGGCGGCATTGGTGCATCTATTGTACAGGTAAAAGAAAAAAAGAAGGAAGCAAAATTCCCTCTTGCTTTTTACTTGGCATCTTCCTTCAGTCCTGGGAGGGGAAAGTAGAGGTAATTAAGCACAGAATTCTTTCAGAGGATATGATCCATATGCAAACACAAATTTATGGAGAACCAGTAGACAGGTTGAGTGGTTTAGATTTGTTTTACTGATTGAGAGCTATGACTGTGCACACCTGCCTGAGGGACAGAGCAGCCTGTGTAGGTGGACCCCATCCTCGCCCACCCCAGGGCAAGGGACAGGAGCAGAGCTGAGTCGGCTGCAGAGCAGAAAGCAGTCCGGCAGGCTGCACAAGTGCTCCGGGCTGTCTACCACCACAGCTCGAGGAGAACCAGAAGACACTTACAGGATGATTACTTGCTTCCTCTTCTGTTCTCTGGGTTTGCAGCAAAAATCAGTATTTGCCTGCTCAGCCCTCATTTGACATCACTGGGAAGTTACTGAACTGTTCTCCTGCTCTTGCTTTACCACTTAGAATTATGCTCTGAAAAACAAGACGCAGCACAGCTAAAGTCAGTAAAGTATGCTCCAGCAGGAGAGCCCCAGCAATCATTGCAATTACCCAGGGACCTCATTGTGCTGAAGAAAACGTTTCCTTTCTGTTGTAAGCAGTAACTGCAAGTTCTTAGACTGGTCCTGCTGGAGCCCAGCCCAGAGCTGCTGCTGAATGTGGAAGAGCAACATTGTGAACACAAGTGGACTTAAACGAGGCACTTAGCACTGGCCTTCTCAAAACCAGATGAACAGGAGTTGTCCCCCCACCATCTTAGCCCACGTAGTTTGGCCCAGTATAGCAGAAGGGCAGGCACAGTCCTGATTTTGTTTTCGGACTTCAGAAAAATGCTCTGCTTCTGGTAACAAAACTTTCTGTTAAGAAAAACAAAAATCTTTGGCATAGATAACATAAGCAGTGAGTTAAGATTCAGTTTTGCCATGCCTTTTGTATCGTCAGAGACTTGTTTGGGTTTTTGTGTTGTTTTTTCTATTTTTACCTTCTAACAGAACAGGAGAGCTTCATTTTCTTTTGCAGGAGTTTGCTCCGCGTGTAGTTGTCATGTACTTCATCGCTGCTGTAGCTTTTCTCTTCTATATTTCCAAAGTTCCAGAAAGATACTTCCCAGGTAGGAAATCCTCTTCTGGATGTTTTTTCTGAAGTTAAAGTTTCCTGCAGTGTCAGAGCTTGCTGGGAGTTCTGAGCTTGCTGTGGGAGAACAGGTTGTCTCTGTTCTATGTGAAGTATTCTCGTATAGAGTAAAACGTTGCGTGTATTTGCATGGAAAGGTGGCAGACAACTTCTGATCAAGTTCATTAAAGAACTTTCACTGCCTCCCAGTAAGCTGAGTGTATAGTTAAGCTGAGGAGACTGATCACTAATTGCATTGCACAAGTTATTGTTGAATTTAACAACTGAACGACTTGCCCTTTTTCTTCCCCGCAGGACAGCTGAACTACCTCGGCTCTAGTCACCAAGTATGGCACGTCCTGGCAGTTGTGATGCTGTACTGGTGGCACCAGTCCACCGTGTACATCATGCAATACAGACACAGCAAGCCCTGTCCGGAGTACGGCACAGACTTGTGAGGGAAGGTACAGCAGTTTCCATACTCACAGCAATGGGATATTCCAGCAAGCATAGGGTTAAATCATCCTTGACGCAGGTTGCAATCAATGCCCCTAATTAGCTTCCTCAAAGAAAATGCTGACTGGCACAGTAAGTGCATGTAAATAAAAAAGTAGTTATCTTGATGTCAGGCTCTCGCTCACCTTTTACTGCTGGGTTGCGTGAGGCTCAGATCTGCCAGATCCCTTCCAGCTCTGTTTCACAATTCCGACAGACTCAAGCACTCATCAGAATTTGTTTCTAGATGGCCTTGTCCTCAGACTTTATTTTCAAGCCTATTAAGCATTGATTTGAATTTTTAAAAAATAAGGTAAAAGTTGCTTATTTCATATGCCGAGCAAGTGACTAAACTTGTTTCCCCCCGTATTTCAGAGGCACGGCCATGGGAGTTCTGACTTGGAGGGTGCGGACCTTGCCGAACATGCTGAGCTATGAAGTTGAGCACTGAGGCAGTTCCTTCTGACTTCTGGACTGTTACCCACCTGCAGGGACAGTATATTATCAGGAGTTTTGAAAAAACAACAGCATTGCCCAGGATCCGGGATGTGTTTCCTTCTCAGCCACTTCCCATTCTGCAATCAAGTCCAAAACAGGTCTTCCTGGAGGGGGACAACGAACAGGTGGGCTCTGAAACTAAGCATTCCGATTGCAGCGTTATTTTTTTTTTTGCTCAGTAAATACAGACAACACAAGTACCCTTGCTGAGCCGACAGGCCCAGATACCAGGTTTTCAGGTTTTGTTCAAGTGTGTAATTAAGAAACTGCTCCTGACAGGTTGTGTTTAAAACTGTGGGACCTGCTCTTGGATCTAACTCACCGTGGTTGGGTGTGTTGCGTCCTTCAGAGTCATTGTGGGAGGGATGTGCTCACAGCGGGACAGTAACCCACACAACTGAATGCAGTGGGCTCTCCTGCTTTTCTGGACAAGATGTTTTGCCTTTTCTGGAAGATGAGATCACATGTCATCCACCGTAGCTGTGTCTTATTTCAAATCTTAAAAACCGCCTTCCCCACTGTGGGTAGTGCCATGACTCAAGAAGTTTCACTAGATCCCGTCAGTAATTTGGAATTAGCATTCAAAAGTACTTCGGCAGCAGAACGCTGCGTGTTCATGTTTGTTACTGTCTCACAATCGGTATGAGTTGATTGGGTTTTTTTTAAGTTATGTTTTTTTAACAAGATGAAATAACACGCCCGGAGTAGGGAACCTGCTGTGGACTCACGTCGCTGAACTTTGGCCTTTTCATGTGTGATGTGTTATACTGGCCTTGCAGACTTTGTTACCGACAATTATTTACTGCCGTGCGCTTTCCACAGTGACGAGGTTGCCTTGGGTTTCAGAATCTGTCATGAAACCACGTCCTACAAACTCAGCACTAAGGGGATGTGAAATACGCAGGCTGATAGCTGTAGCTGAGCATGATTAAGCTCCGTGAGTGCCAGTTTTTCAAACAGGATTGGAATTATTTGCATTTTTGGGTTGGCAGTGGGCTAGGAAAACCTGAGGCAAGCATGCTGAAAGCCGTGTAACATGGAAGATGCCCTTAATGCCCTCTTGGCCTTGGCCATGGCATGCCACTGCCTCTTTGCTCAGAGAGGGTTTTCCTGGGGTGGGTTTCAGCGTGCTGAGAGTGGGGAGAGGCTGGCTTCTTCCCGTGCTGGCAAGCTGCTGTTTGGTCCCCACAAAGCTGCCTGTTTCCCAGAGAAAGCAAGCCCAGCTCCCTCAGCCTTTCTCATCAGGGATGTGCCAAGGACAGGAGGAACAGTGACAGAAATTCACTGTCGGGCATCTGAACACTCCCTGGGGCCAGAGGAGGCAGGATACTAACTCCTCTACGGGTTTGCTGGAGAGTAATCCTAACCATCAATTAAATGCAGTGGTTGGTTTGCTTTGTCTTTTTTCCAACTCCATCAACAAATGGTAGCAAGAACTGACTTTACATTTAACATTCAACCCCCAGACCTTTGAGCCTTTCAGTGTAAAGACTGATTTTTTATTTTATTTTTTTAAACTTGACAGCCAAGCCAAGTTTCAAGTGCACTAATTATTACTACTGAAGCCTGACAGGAACCTGCAAGTATAAAAGCCTGTTTCCAGTGTTATGTGAACAATAATAGTTGAAGAATGTGTGTTGGTGTATACTGACTTGATAGTTTGCCAATGTAATTTTTTAATGTAAACTAACTGCAGTAGCAGTTTTCACTGGATAAGGAAACTGACAGCAAAGTTGTACATTTCTATTACCCTGACTAAATTTATCAAGCTGCATGATGGTCTTTTGTGTACATACTGAACCTGTAAATAAATTCTGGTTTATTGGAGGTTTACTAGAGTAACATCATTCTTGCATCTCCCCCCGTGAATTCCACTCCTGTATTCTATGTTCTGTATTCTGCTAGCGGTACCTAGTGACCTCTATGTGCTTCTGAAGGAGCAGCTCTACCTTAATCTTCTGACCAGCTCAGCTTTGTAACCTACCGCCTCGAGATCTCGAGAGTTTCCAAGCAGTGCCTTGTTCTGAAGAGCTCTGGCCATTTCTGTTGCTGTGTCTTGAACAAAAAAAGGAAAGGTCCATTCTGACTCCACTCCAGCTGAAACAACAGTACCGTTTCCAACCTCAGCTTTGTGAACTTCTGTGAGGGTGAAAGCATGTTTAACTACATGCAAAAAACAGTGAGGAGAAATGAAGTTCTAGCAGTAATACTGCAAGAACAAACCAAACCATTGCCAGGCCATAACCGCTCCATCAGAGATGGCAGGAGCAGAAAAGCTGGGACCATACGCACATCCTGTCCCTATGCACAGCCTGCAGCAGGCAGCTGCCCCAGCCAGCGGGAGTGACTCTGCGCCCTCCGTTAAAAGCTGCCCTTCTCGGACCATCCTGCAGCACGCGGGTAGTGCTCACAGAACGTGTCTTACCAGTAACCCTCAGGATTGCTCCAGTCCCCTTCCTCTCGCACTCTGACGAGCCTGGAAACCACAGGCAGGGTGCAGATCGAAGGACCTCGATATCCCTCAGAAACTAACTGCTCAAAGGAAGAATTTACAGCCACGCTGGTTCATTTCCATTAAACTCCATTTCCGGTGGATTTGCTTGTAACAAGATTAGACTGACACAGGCAAGAGGCAGAAGACAGGACCTCCAGGGTATCGGCTGCTGCTCAGTCCTTCCCTGATCATTCTAATTCTTCATTCAGCTTACCCCAGAGTAAAATCCAGTAAAGCAGCATCCAGGAAGCGGCTCTGGTAAATGGTAGAAGGGGTCAGATCACAATAAAGTTATGTCTAGAAGATTAAGTGCAGAAATAAGTCCATGGAAGTAGTCTTGGAAACTTTACTTAAAATTTTGTCCATATAAAGGGACTGAGCTTCAGTTACCACCTAGGAATCAGAACACATCCCTTCGAAAATGTTCTGCTGGAAGGCTTTAAAGAGTAATACTGAACCTAAGGAATTAAAACCAATGTGTGATCAACAGATTTTTAACAAGTTAAAGAGAGATGGTTGGGCAGCAAATATAAGCATTTTAAACCATTTTAAAAATAGTGACAGGGGCTTACAGCCAACAAAAAGCGACCAGCAGCAGCAGCGTAACTTCTAGCAAGGAAATTAAAGCCTAAGTGTGAATACCTCATAATGCAGTGCTGAAGGAGGTCTGCAAAGTCACTGTTATCACATTTGTTTATTTAACAATGGCAAGTATTTTGACGTACATCAGTTTCACAAAAAAAAGTTAAAGTTCTCTGTTTAGTGGTACACAAAAAAAGCTTTAGAAACTTGAAGTCTAACAAGAAATGGAAGTGTAGTTCAGGAAAGTGCACTTAAAAGCTGAATGCCAGCAACTTTAAAATAGTTTTGATGCTCTTAGGTAATGCCTTGGTCACTAATTCAGCTACACACACAATCTCCTCGATGTTCCTTTCAAAACAACCACGTCAGACAAGTAACACAGCAGCCACTCTTTGCACCTTTCTTCCTTTTGCAGCTTTCACTCGTATTCACTCTCCCCCATCCCATGAAAAGGATGGTGGCAGCTCTGCTACTAAGGACACAGCAACTCCAAGAGATGCAGGATGTGTGCACGTGTATGTTTTATATATACTCTTCATATATAAAAATACACAGTATCGTGTAAAGAACTCCAGATAAACTCTTATTCTCACAGTAGCAAATCTATCAACTTATTTTCACAGTACTTTGTTTTACTGACTGGGACAGCCAGAACGAGGAAAAGTTGCTTCCTCCAGAGCTGGTATTCTCATCCCGCATTCCCACGGCAGCCAAAGCAATCCTGCACACCTCAAGGCCATCTGAAAGCCTGCAGAGGAACACAACTATCTTATTTTTCTTTCAACGACTGTAACCATTCAGGGCTTCTTAGTACCTTTGGACAGAGCCGCTCTCGAGCAGCCGATGCTAAAAGGCCTGTGCTTCAGCCAGCCAACGTGCTGAAAGAAAAGCTGTACAAATCCCTCTCTGTTTGCTGCTGGGAGCGTCAGTTCCTCACCTGCCCAGTTCTGTCTTCACAGCCAGCGTGGTCCATGCACAGCCACAAAGGCTTTCCCGTATTCCAGGTAAGGTCACGATACGCTCCCTGGCAAGCACACGCACACCAAACAGAGGCAAAAGGATATCGCGTTCCCCGACAGTACCCCGTTCTGCCTCTGTTGAACAGTGGATCTTAGTGGAAATTAAACCCAAACTTGGGTTTAATTGGTTATCAACAATATATACCACACAAAGTCAGCTCAGTGAGGCATACTAATCTCTTTTCAGTCGCAAGGAAGGATAAAATAATTTTAACCCTAGAAATAAAAAAAATTTATGCAAAAACCTGTTTCACAACTAGAATAGAAAGACCAAGGTTTATTAAGGCCATTAGAAAGCAGATCTCATTGACCATCACTCATACGCAGCCAGAGGCATTGTGCCAGTTTCCGAGTAACCTGGGTTTACAGTTTGCTTTTATCTCATCTCTGAGTTTCCGTGCACAGCCCCGCTTCAGCTTTCCTGGACTGTAATACAACCGCCTACGGACCCTCTGCCAACAACCAAACCCGCTCGCTGCACAGGGAAAACCCGCAGTGCTCCTCAGCCTGAGGTCTCGGGGTAAACAGACAAAAACCACGCATACTCTCCCTTCTGTTCTTAATTACCCGAACATTTAGACCCATATGGAGTCCTGCAGAGCAGCACCTTTTCCCTCCGTGTCCAACAGCCCCAGTCCCGGTGCGTGTTGTTAACCTGTTCCCCCAGCACCAAACGGCCGAGCAAGCCCCCAAGTTGCTTTTCCATCGGGAGAGCAGCGGCTGTGTGGCTTCAGCGAGGACCAGCCACATTCAAGACCGTGGGTCAGTTGCCTGTTTTATTCTTGTTTTGTTTCCACCCAGCTGCCCCATTTTTCATAGTATTCTGTTCCTACAGCTCTTAAGGCAGGTAAGTAACAGTTCAGAAAAAACTGCAGGAAGGCAGCTCATAAGCAAGCGCAGAAAAAAAAAAATAACGAGAGTTAACCTGAGTATCAGAAAATGCTACAAAACTTGGCATGCGCTTCTTACAGCCTTTGGCACAGAAAACCCACGGGTGAGAACAGCAGCAATAAAGCCCAAGAAACTCCTGTGTAAATAGAGTGAAACTTTCCTACCCACAGCCTCCTAAGAGCTCCACGTCTAAGCCTGACAAAGGCATACGTGACCAAGCACAGCTTAATATTTCACTTCCACTTTGTGAGAAAAATGCGAACGAGGAAGATGAAGGTAACGCAGGTGTACAGACATGTATGGGCTACTTGAAAATTCCAGGACGAGGGGAAACAATCTCTCACACATCAAACCAACCCCCGAGAGCCAAGTGACTTGTTTTTAACGTGGTGTTTTCAGCAAATACTGTAAGCAATCCACCCCTCAGAGCTCAGGATGACCATATAACCCTAAATATTTCACTTTACCTCCTGTGAAAGAGAGGAGGGACAAACACGGGGACACAAACCATGAACGCTTCTGGCTTCCATATCTAACCATCCCATGACCCACGCACCGGCATCCAGCAGAGCAGGACGCAGCGTTGAGACAAGAACAGGAACTGCCGCCTTCCACCTCCTCTTTAGGATTGCCACGGAAAAAAGGCAAAGGGGACCGTCCCAGCTCGTACTCGCTCTGCAAACAGCGTAAATGGCTTGACACAAGTTGCGAGGCGGTGGAGCAGCCTCCCACCTACACACAGCGTGCAGTTCTACAGACAATAACAAAATCTTGTCTTTGACGAGCCTTCGCATCACCTTCCCATCACCTGCCGGCACTGCACTCTCGCAAACTTTTAGCCACGTCTCGTGCACCTCATGTCCCGGAGGTACTGTGCAGCAGGACAGGAGTCCTGCCGGTAAGGCTTCGCGGTGTGAAACGCGGTTACTGGTACAGCAACGATCAGCTTACTGCAAGCTGCCTGCTGCTTACCGCTTCTGTCCTGAAACAGATCTGGGTTCAGAGGATTTTCTTCAAAGCTCAGTGCATTTAGCAAAACTTTCTTATAAAATACACTTAAGTACAATAACAGATTAACATTGTTACTTACAGTCATTTCATAAAATCAATATTGTTTTAAAAACCAACAGGTTTGAAAGAATACACGTTTCCTTTGCAGTAAAAATCCAGAAAAGGTATTCTCAACACAAACCCCAATTTGTAATCAAATAAATCCGACGGTTGCACCTCACAGCCAACTGTACAAGTCATCTGAAATACTCCATATGTGCCAAATTATTTACTCCTGTAAACCAGCCTCTCCTCCCAGTGTACTGAGTAGTCTTCAAAAGTGCTGCAAACACTGGATGCATCCCTGGCGGCTTACTCCCCTACATTCAGGCTTTTAGTCTTGCAAACCATTATATTCTCTGTATCTTTAGTTTTAACTCTAAACTTCCAGTTTGCTATTTTACATTAATGGCACTTACTGTAAAAAAAAAAAA